>CP025649.1:5410848-5568976 GCA_003576665.1 Ipomoea trifida | reverse complement strand
AAAAAAAAAAAAAAAAAAAAAAAAACTCTCTTGTATTTTGTTCATGCAATACTTTCTCAACCTAATCATCGATAATAATTAATAAATACAATCAATTTTGCGGATAATACTAACTTACTAATATAAAAAAGAAACTATAGTTATGTTGAAAGAAAACTGCAGTGTATATAAAATGAAACTGAATGTGTTATACACATATAGTTACTTTTTGCGGAATGTAGCGGTGCCGTTTCTACCCTTTTTTCCATTAATCAAAATGATGTCGTTTTGATGCATGAACTATCTTGCATTGTGGACCGCGGTCCTAAATAAAATTTGCGATCATCAATAATAATTAATAAATACAATCACTTTTGCGGGTAATACTAAATTACTAATACCTGCAAAATGGCAGCTATAAATACCCCCTTTTCCTCCCAAATATTCCCACAGTAATCATATTCTTAAATTGAGCAAATTAAAGCTAGCAAGCTAGACAATGGCAGTCGTCGTCGGAAACGGAAAGCAGCTGACGTCATTGCTCCTCCTATGTATCGTCACCACCGCCGTTATGCCGCCGTGGGCGGAGGCGCAGATATCATGCAGCGACATTATCAACAGCCTTTTACCGTGCATGAACTACGTGTTGGTCGGAGGTAGCATACCGGAGGAATGTTGTAAGGCCATGAAAAGCATAGTGAATAATTTGAAGACGAAGGTAGACAGGCAAAGCGCGTGCGAGTGCATGAAAGCAGGGGTTTCTAGACTCACGGCGGATCAGCTAAACCGGGTTCAAGCTATCCCGGGTTATTGTAAAGTCGGTGTTCCTTTTAAGATTAGCCCAGACGTCGATTGTTCAGCAGTCCAAAAGAGAATTAATTAAAAGAAAAAGACTTCTTTCAATATATGTATTAAAATCCTTGAAGAAGAGGTGTTGATTAGCATGGTAATATTTAAAATATAATTCAGACTTTTTAAAATTTAATAATTTCTTTCTTCTTGTGAAAATTTAAATGACTTTAAGGGTGTGTTTGGTAACCCGGAAAATGATTTTCAGAAATCATTTTCCGAGCTTTTGGTGTTTGACAACGTCCGGAAAATGTGGTCAACGGAAAACATTTTCCGTTGACCATGGAAAATGAGCCCATTTTTCCGGAAAATGACTTCCGGACAAAAAATCCAGAAGTCATTTTCCGGAAACGGAAAATGACTTCGTGGGACCTTTTTTTTTTTTGTAAAAAAAAAAAATTTAATAAATATTATTAGTTTATATATTTTTCTATTTTAAATAAAATAATAAAAATATAATTATACATTTCTACTCATTTTCCACTCATTTTCCGGAAAATGAACCAAACACACACAGACAGTTTTCCAGAGTACATCCAAACACCGAAAATGAACTCATTTTCGTGAAAAAATGACTCATTTTCCGGAAAATGACTCATTTTCCAGAAAACATTTTCCAGAAGTCATTTTTCTGCTTTCCAAACACACCCTAAGTGTCAAATCAACCGATTAAAATTTATTGAAAAATTAGCCATCCTTCTAAATCATTAACATATATGATTACTTATCAAGTTTATTGAGTTTTTCTATTATAAAAATTTGGGGAAAATATCGAATAAGCCGTAACTACCTCTACAATCAATTTATCTAAAACATTTTTCAAGATCTGAGGATTGAAATCGCTGCCTCTTTCTCATTTAGTTTTGGAGAAAAGGAGTAAACGCACTAGTACAAAAAGAAAAAAGTAAGCACTAGTACAAAAATTAACAAAATTTCATAAACTCGGATTCTGATAGTACTTTGTAACACCTCCATTTTTAAAACTAAAGATACTTTTAAAAATATATTTATTCATTTGGAAATTTAACAAAGTTGCGAAAGCGAAAACAGAACCAAAGGAAAATGAGTGTTACCGTCACATTCATTTACCTATACCCAAACGAATGACTATTTTAAAATAAATCTTTTAAATATAACTCTGAACTAATACTAATGCAATAAATGAAATACAACCATCTAAAAATATCTCTAAATTATTAAATAATAACTCCAAACAACTAGTCTAGGAAGGTGTGAATCACTCTCATGTTCAACATGCAAGTTTACCTACAAACGAGTTAAGAAGGGAAAAAACAAGGAACACATAAAATTAGCAAAACACTAAATAAGATTTACTTTACCCCATAACATTTTCGGCACAAACAACAAATATTTGAATAAACATGGGGGATTATTGTACACCTTTACATTAACATGTATATACAACCCACAACAACATTCTATTGACTACACACCCAATCAACAAAAAATATACATTGAACAATTAGTATCCGTGAGACGGGTCGGGTCGGGTTGAATCAACATGCAAATGACATACTTATATGCGCAAATGATGTCATACTTATATGCTCAAATTAATACTAATTAGGAATAACATTTTTATTACTTATAAGGCAAAATGTAATACTTTTGAAGAAAAATGTATAGTAATAATTTTGCATTTGATGTAAAAGTATTATATTTTCATCAAAAGTATTACGTTTTCCATAATAAGTAATGTTCCCCTTACTTATAAGGAAAAATATAATACTTTTGAGGAAAAATGTAATACTTTTAAATCGAAATGTAAAAGTATATATTACATTTTCCCTTAAAAGTATTACATTTTTTACCATTATAAGTAACAAAAAGTTTATTCTTGATTAGTATTACATTTCACTATTTGAGCATATAAGTATGACATTTGTGCACATAAGTATCACATTTTTACCCGATATGTCTCACAGTGAGCCGGTCTCACACAAGTTTTTGCCTTAGTAGAATGAATCACATTGTACACAGATAGTCATTGTTACTTGCACAGAAACTTAACGCATTTAATTTCCCTTCTTTCCATACCAATAGCCATAACCATTTAGACATATAACTCCTACCAATGAGGGTCCACACACCACGTATATAGATATATACACATATACATATAAGTTTTAGAGGAATAAAAAAAATAGGGTTTTGCCAAAACATAATCTTAGAAAAACATTTAACAAATATTTTATAAAATTTCCATAGCGCTACCAAAATTTACTAGAGGGTCCAGGAGGCGAAAATACAAAGCAGAGAGTCTTTAAGCTCTCAAAGCAACCACCAAATAGAGAGTCTTCAATCTCTCAAAATAACCACCAAAATAAACTTGATAAACCAGTTGACTTGAGTCTTAATCCTTAAGTATGCATACCCCCAAAAAGTTTCCTAACATAGTGAGTAGAAGAAAATAATAATAATAAAGGCACCATGGACCAAACCAATTGGTGAGTTTTCTGACTCACATCCGGCAAAGCAACCAAAACCAACTAGAGAAATTAGTGGCCAAACTAATCGGAGAGTTCCCCGGCTCTCAGCACCAAATATCACTATATATATGTGTGTGTGTGTGTGTGTGTGTGATGAGGCTATGGGATATAGGCCTAATTTTTTTGTTGGGGCTAAGCTCAAGGAATAAGGGGTACAAGACAGAGAGATCAAGGTGGTGCAAGCCAAGTGGGGTGATATATGTCACCACCGCGCCGCGGGGGGCACTAGCAGGCACGACCACTGCCCGGGGCGGACCGGTTGCGCACCCAAGCGCGACCAATCGCCTCGGGTAGCGACTATTCGTGCTGCCACCCGGGGCACGGATGGATGCAACCACCGCCCGGGGCCTAGGCACCCTGAGCAGACCGGTTGCGCCATCCTACGCCCCGGTGGCATGGCCAGCACCTGGGGTGGCGGCCGGTCACACCGCCACCCAGGGCGCGTGGGTGTGTGTGTGACACCCCGTAATAAATTATTCTGGAATTACCGCCCATGATTATTTTCTAAAATTAAATCCATTCTTTCTAGTGAGCCCAATTCTTGAATTAAGAATATTTCCTAAGGTAATTCCAAATCATTCGTTATACTAGTATATATATATATATATATTATTTCTAAGACATTTAATTCCTAGTATTATGGGCTTTCTCCTTATTCTATGTATTCATTTATTTAAGAGATGAATCATTTGGCCTAATAATTATTCTTGTACATACAGTTGTTATATATAAAGATTCAAGCCCATTCTTCATTAAATCCTTAACCCTAATACATACATATATGTATATATGTATTGAAGTATATATTCGAGACTTAGCCTTATCTAGAGATCACACACTCTCTCTCTTCTCCTACTCTTCTCCTTCACGCCATTCTCTACCCTTTCTCCTTCAAAAATTGATCTTCATTCCATCTTCAAGATTCTAGCAATGATCCTTCTTTTATTGTTCTTCAAGAAAGATCATGGTAAGATCCTACATTTCCTTGCATTTTCTTCCCTTTGTTGGCTATCTTTATGAACTCTTTCCTTCTTCTTGTGGTGGGTTTTGGGTTGATAGATGATCAAGGAGGTGGTGGCTTGCTAGGTTGAGCTCTTGGAGGTTTTGGTTAGATAGCTAGCTTGAAAGGTAACACTTCATGTCTCACAAAACCTATTTTCACTCTCTTATATATGTATATTTAGTGTATTTGGAATCCTGAGAATTATTCCATGAAATAGCTTGTGTATTGCTTGATTCTTGAGCTTATCTTATGTATTCTTGGTTTGTATTGGGTATTCTTGATTCTTGGTATGATTGTTGTTATTTTGAGGGATTCCATGTGTTATTTGACCTCTGAGATGTCTATTCTGATCATATTCTGGGTACTGGAATAACCTACTGTGTTCATCGTATCATTTCTGTTGAGTCTGAGTTGTTGTGCGTTGGAATTGTTCTTTCGGTGCGGACTAGCGGTATAATGTGTCCCGCAAGGCTGATCCGCAAGAGAAATGGCAGTAGAGAGTGGAGGTGTGGTGCGGCCCGTGAGGTTGCTCCGCTGTCTCTAGCGGTCCAGTGTGGCGGTGCGTTGTGGCCAGCCAACTTGTACCGCCAATTGTAGTCTGGTTGTTGTTCTAGTGTGTATTTCTGATACCCAATGCTTTGTATTCTATACTTGATTCCTAAGGTTCATTCTCAGAGTTATGTTGAGTTTCTTACCTTGATATTTGAGTATGGATATATTGATCTTGGTCCTTTATGTTGGAGTATTTGTTGAGTATTGTTGGTTTGACTCTTTGGTTGATATCTTGAGAATGTTGGTCATGTTATTCATATTCTGAGTCGGAGTACTTCTTTGTATGAGTATTTCCTTTGGGAAATGAGTTGAGTTTGATATGTTGTGGTCTTGGATTCTTGTGATTGATTCCTTGAATTCCATGTTGTTATGTATACCCTTGGTTTGGAGGAAATTGAGCTTATATGCTCCTATTATGTGATATTGTGATATGTGAATCATATCGTGGTTTGGAGGACTTTTGGTCAGGAAGCTATGAGCTTTGACTCTAGGGTGTGTACAGTTGGACTAGTGTTTTGGATGGACTGGTGAACCCGGATGGACAGGTGTTATGGATGGATGAGGAGTAAAGGTTGGAACAACCCTAAGCCTATTCTGTGTTCTTGGTTGTGTCACTCTATGTTGAGTGCTTGAGTTTATTGATTGGTTGGTTACCTTAATTGTTGTTCAGTTGAGGTTGTACCTCGTTTGAGTGTCTTGTTATTGAATTGTGGTATTGTAGATTCATTCCTTGATATTGAGCATGTTGAGATGTCTTTCGTTTATGATTCATTCAGCTTATTTGTTGTTGAGTCTCCTGATGTTTAAACAATGATGGTTTCGTTGGCATATATTCCATATGTGTGTGTAAAATCTATTTACAACACTATGGTATATTAATGTATCCTTACGAGTGGGAGTGGAGTATTACTTAGTATTTCTTTGCTAAATGTGTTATTAAATGTTTTCCAGGTATGGAGTAGAACCGGTACGCAAGCGCGCTAGTTTATCGTTCTATTCCTCTTTTACATTTTAGCTTAGTAGTTTGATGTTTAGACTTTGGGCTGCGTGCCTTAGAACTTCATTGGATGTAATAATGGATTAGTTTATGTTTTAGTTTGAGGATTATTTGACTATGATTGAACTAGCCTTAGCATCTAGGCCTTGTGGACTTAGATGTGGCGTAGCACCCCGCCTATGTTATAGATTCGCTTCCGCATTTTTGTTATTTAAGTGTTGAGGTATCCATAGCTTTATCTTAAGATTATTTCTCTATCTCAACCCGTGATTTAGGGGTGTTACAGCGTGCGTATGCGCCCTACCCCTCGGGCATGGCGTGGATTGTGTCCGTTCCTCCGTGTTCCTCGGGGAGTTGACTAACGGTCCTGGGTACATGGCATGTGTTGGGTGGTGGAGGTAGTTAACGACAAGAAGACATAGGGCGCGTGCCTGGTGGGAGTTGGCGCCATGTTGATGCCTTACACATGGAGGGTGTAGGAAGGTCCATCAGTAGTATAAAGAGGGGAGGCGGGGGGACAGGGCATCCCTCAGGACACGATCCACTTCATAGCTCAGTGGTCTAGGTCTTCTCCTCTCTGCTAGTGTGCTTGGGTTCAAGTCTTAGTGGTAATTTAGTTGGGTTATTCTTTCCTATTTACGGAGTATTTATTGTATTTGTTCACTAGCCCTCCTATGATTTATTTATTTATTATTTGGGTCGCCATTTCTTGGGTCGATACTCTTTGGGCTTTTACATATTCTGTTGGGCCTCATGCCCCAATTAATAATATTGTTATTTCCTATTCCATTTTATATTATTATACCCGGTTTATGGTGGACCCGGTCCGGATAAAACCATCATTGAATTGGCACCATCTATGGGGAACGCTACAAAAGGCACACGTTTCTAGTCTCTATCAGTTCTTGTACAAGCCCAAGTACGCCAAAATGGCCGAGTTGCGAAGTGTAAATTCACCTCGTAGGGTCCGTGGGAAAATGTGAAACGCTACCAAGCTGGCTTCGCCACCCTTCAGAGGCGAAGGTGCTCCCGTTAGAATGGCAAGAACCGACAGAGGAACCAAGAGAGACTACTCTACCACACCGGATGTGGAGGTTGCCCCTGTGCGTCATGAAGTTTCCAACACCGTGAATGGACTTCAAAGACGAAACCCCGCGGCCCTACGCCTTGGTAACCTCGGGGGTAGGCCTAGCTCACCCTAGGTTGAGCGTAGCGTGAGGAAAAGCCTACAGGCTTCCCTCGATCAAGAATATGGGTGGGGAAACGAGATCCTCAAGAAGATTCCCCAACCTGCTGAGGAGTCAGAAGGTGAAAGCACCTATTGTACCCCGATGGCGGAAGGGGCTCGCAGTGGATTCATAGGCCCCTCCCGATGGCTGGGCCAAGAAGGTGGATGCTAGGACCGCTGAGTTTCTCCAATGGAAAGAACGAGGTGACCTCCCGGAGATACCTAAAATCGCGGTGACCCCACTTGTCACCCAAAGAATAATGAGGGAGCCCCTCTCCCCAACTTCAAACCTCCGACCGTCAAGCATTTCAACGGCTCTGAAGACCCTTAGGAGCATATTATGACATACTAGCCCTGTAACCCCTCGGTTTTTCCGACAAAGTTAAGATTCGAGAATGTTGATATAAAATTTTTTTTAGGCTATGACATTTTAAGAGAAGACTATTCGGTGCTCGAAATAATTTTTGGATTAGTTATCGGTAAGCTGCGAACTACGTACCGGTCACGAACCGAGAAAATTTTAAGGATGTAGAGTCAGTTTGAATTTTCCTAGAACTTGGATTATTAAGTATCATACGATTAAGACTGAATTTCTAGTTAGTTCAAGAAAAATTTCAAATGGACTGTAAGGAATAAATTGTTACGGACTCTGTACCTATATTTCGCGGAATACCAAAAAATTCCCAAATTTGGTGATTTGCAACGGGAGTATTTTTAGGATTATTTTGGTATTAGAATTTTCCCGAATTAAGTTATAATCCTCCGAACATTCATCTGATTTAAGCATAAACTGGCCAATTAGATTTGTGATCTTCTAAGGACTCCATGGGGTGATGACAAGTGGCAAAGCAAATCTAGACTAAGATTGGGCATTAAATGTGACATTAATGAGGTATGGCCATGTTGCACTTGTTGCTTGATCTTCAAGAACTAAATCTACACTAATCACACTCATCTCTCTCTCACTCTCTATCATTTTCGAAAATACACACAAGGAAGAAGAGGAGAAAAAAATATTAGTCTTCCTTGTTTGTGATCCAAGAACTCCTTAGGCATTTCTTCAATTCCAAGAACTCTACTCTAGGTAAGAACTTCGGTTTTGTTCGGTTCAATCCCTCCTAAGACTTAAGCTTGAACTTAAGATTTATGGAAACATTGTATTATGGTGTTTTATTAGGATCTTTGGTGAAGGAACCCAAGGAAGGCACCATCAACTAAGTACGGTTTTTAGAGGTTTCTACAAAGGTAAGGAATCCCTTAAGTTGGCTCAATCACTTGAAGATAGGCAAATGCTAGGAAATTATTTGATTAGAAATTTTATATGAAAAATTATGTGCTATGTTATAGATCTAAAAGTTGGCTCAAAAATCCTTACTTTGAGTTGTGATAAATTTGTTATGCATGTTCATAATTATTTTTATGCATGTATATATTGTATAAGGCCCATAAATGCTTATATTTGCAAAAAAAAGTGGAAGATCGGGCCGTTACCACCCCGATCTTGCGGCCCAAAGTGGGCAGAAACGGAAGGACGCAACAGTGGACGCGCGTCCACCGCGCGCCCTTCGCGGAACCATCGTTCGGCGCCTCGGCCGAGAGGCTGGACGCCGCACGGACGCGCGCGTCCGTGGGCGCCTAGTCTTGGCAGCGCACGCCGAACCAGCGGACGCGGTCCGGACGTGCGTCCGCCGTGCGTCCGCTGGTGCGGCCAGCCGCGAGTCCGCGCGACGCGGACTCGTTTTCGACTTGTTTTTTACCCGGTTTTTCCCCGATGTTTTAACCCTTGAGTGTTGTGATATTTCGAAAGCCTACGGGCATCCGGGTGAATATTTCTGAAGGCAAAATATTATTTTTGTGTGTTTTACTAACTTGGAAAATAATTGTGTTTGAGAATTATTATGACTCCTATACTTGAATTTCTGTGATAGGACTAACACTAACCAAAGTGTGTGTTTTGGGGAAATATACTTGAGTAAGTATAATGGTTGTGGAGTCGTGTAATAATAATGAATGTGAGGGAGTCTGTATGATTAATCGGTACTGCAGAGCGAAGTTCCTTCGCTGAGTGAAATGGTGAGGGGGCTGTACGATTAATCTATACTGCAGAGCGAAGTCTATTCGCTGAGAACATGTGAGGATTTTGTATGATTAATTCATACTGTAGAGCGAAGTCTATTCGCTGAGTGATGTGTGAGATTTTGTATGATTAATTCATACTGCAGAGCGAAGTCTATTCGCTGAGTGATGTGTGAGATTTTGTATGATTGATTCATACTGCAGAGCGAAGTCTATTCGCTGAGTGATGTGTGAGAGCTAACTGTCGGGTGTCTTGAACAGTGGTGTGGGTGTTGTGTTTCCCCCACGTGTGAATTAATGGCTGTGTTATGTGCCGGAATTACTTTATAATGTGAAATTGCTTGTTGTTAGATTGCTTGCAGGTAGACTGCGATTGTTGGGTAATGTTACTTTATTTATTATTGATGGTTATTTTCGAAAACCTTTGTTTATTTTCGAGTGACCATGGATATCCTTACTTAGCCGTCGCACTAACTACACTTCATTGTGTCATTTATCAGATGCCATCTAGTGTAGGTTCTTGCAGCTCTCCGGACTCAGACCCATCTGAGTTCGAGTTTCCTATTTACGATTTTGATGACTATGCACAGTACTTAGTAGATGAAGATCCTTATGCCCCTGGCTACGCACCTGACCCGCCAGTGCTGATCTGTACTCCTGATCCCACTCCTGCTCCAGATTCGCCAGAGGTACCTGTGTGGACCCCTGCTCCGGTCGAGCCCCTTTGTCCTTTTGATGCCCTACAGGCCAGCTATGGGTTCTATCCCATAGAGATCGTTCCTGACAGCCACCCTCTCGAGTTCGTGGTTCATTATCCATACCCATGGGATCCGAGTCCCCCGGATTACCCTGAAGAATGGATGATGTACATGAGTACTTGTAGGTTTCTAGATCATGTCATGTGGTTTGAGGACGATTGGCATGTGGTTTGGGGTACCTATACGGGCCCGGTGTACCATTCACTAGACTAGGTCGAGTCTCGAGTAGGGGGAGTTCGAGAATGTTTTGCGTACATGTATCTTTTGCTACTCTGATGGTTGTCTAGCTAGGTCTAACTAACTCTCTCGATGGGTTATTATTATTGTTAACCCTCCTTGTTTTGGTAGCTCGTTTAAGCTACACCCTTCTTAAATGCTATAATATGCAGTTTTAACCTAATGTTTGTCTTGAATTTTGACGCCAAGAAACACGATCCTTGTTTTTGATTATTAGCCTGTGCATTTAGAATAAATCCTATCTGAATAAGGTCGGGGTTAGTCTAGGTGTGGCGGTAACTACTCCGGTTGTACGGTATAGCCGAGTCGGGGTGTTACAAGTTGGTATCAGAGCCCTGTTTCGAGTCAGAATTCTAAGTCAACGTTTTGTTCGAGTCAGCACTAGTTCGAGTCAACCAAGTTTCAAGGTCAGCTTAGGTTTGTTAAGGCTAATCTAAGTCATTGTTACGATTCGACGAGTACAAGTTCAGAGCAGAGCTGGAACGGAGGTCAGGTTGCATGAGAAGGGGGCATTTCGCTTCTTACCCTGCAGAATCTTACGATTCTGATCGTGAAATAATATGATCGCTATCTGTATTTTCTTGCATGCGTTTACTTAAGCTGTTGAGAGTAAGCATGCTAGCGTAGTACACTAGTTGTTAAGTACACTTTGACGAGACCCTCGCTTAGAGGGTGTGATAAAGGCGAATGTTAGGAAGGACTGAATAGGACTTGAGTAGGTACTATACTAACTGCTCAACTAGCTAATTCCGAGAGGACTCTTAGACCTTGAATACTAACTTAGGATCATCGTTTAGCAAAGATGCCACCGAGACGGAATGCACCTGCGGAGAGCGAGAATAACCTCTCTGCGATAGATCGTATGGTTCAAGCCATGGAGAGAATGGCTGAATTGATGCTAGCTCAGCAAGCTCAAAACCAAAATCAAGGACAGCTGAGAGTGGATTACGCTAAGGCAATAGCCAGCCGACGACCGCCGTACTACGCAGGCGAAAAGGACCTAGTCATTCTGGAAGAGTGGATTCGAACCTTCGATAAATTGCTCAACGCAGTGAATTGCCCTGCGAACCAGCGAGTTTCCTCGGTAGTGTACTACCTGACAAAATCTGCAGATAATTGGTGGGCGACAGTTGGACCGACTCTCCTGCAAGACCCAGCCTTCGGTTGGGAGGAATTCAAGGTAGAGTTAAGGGAGCAGTTCTACACTGAACGCATCAAGGGAATTAAGTGTGAGGAATTCCTACGACTGAAACAGAAGGGAGCAACCATTCAAGAATACTACGACCAGTATGTTGAGCTGATGAGGTTTGCCCAGGAAATCGTGCCAGATGAGGCAAGCAAGGCAAGGTGATTTGTTCGGGGATTGGACTGGAGTATAAGGGGGATGATCGCGCCTTTTATGTGCTCTACTTTAAAGGAGGCATATGACAGAGCGTCGGATCATTATCAGGTTTAGCTGGACCAGCAGGAAGCCTATGGCCGGAATAAGAGGAAGGCTGACGACAATTCTCGGAAATTTCCGGTGGGAAACAAGAAAGTCAGTCAAGGCGGCTTTAACACAGTGCAAGGGAGAGGAGGATTTAATAAGGGAAAACGATCTGCTTGCCCGAGATGTGGAAGGGATCACCCCGGTGAAAGCTGTCAGGGGGTGAGGATCAAGTGTTACCGGTGTGGTATTTTTGGGCACAAGGCTGCTCAGTGCCAAAGTCAAGAAGGCAGTCCCCAAAAGCCCCTGCAGAATGAGAATCAGGGACGGAGATTCAACGGGAATAACGGTTGGAACCCCGCGGGAGCCGGAGGTCAAAGGACTAACTTCCAATCTGGGAACCCGGCGAATGCCACGCCCGGTTCTAACCACAAGGGAAAGCAGGTGATGGGAGAAAGCAGTGGAGAAAAACAAGGCAGGATTTACGTCGTCAATAGCGCTCAGGCTCAGGCTAGCGACGCCGTAACTGGTACTTTTCCCATAAACTCAGTACTTGGACTAGTCCTATTTGACACTGGGGCTACCAATTCATTTATCTCCTCTGCATTCGCTGATAAACTAAAGTTAGAACCTACGGTTAAGTTAGATCTCAACGTCGCAACGGCCTCAGGAGTAGTAGTATCTTGTAAAGTTGGTTACGACGACGTTGCAATAGAAATAGCGGGATTTAACTGTCCCGGAAGTCTCATTCGTTTCGAACTCGAAGGCATTGATGTCGTACTCGGAATGGATTGGTTGGATAAGTACAAAGCTCAGATCGTGTGTAATGAGCGAAAGGTTGTACTGCAAGGACCGAAGGGTAGAAGAATATCCTACCGAGGAGTTGACAAACAACCCGAGCCACGGTTGTTGACGATGCAAAAGTTAAGGCAATGCGTTCGCCAGGGGTGCGAAGCATATCTTTGTTTGGTGCAAGACGCCGAAGTAGAAGAACTCGAGATGGATCGAATTCCAATAGTATGCGAATTCCCTGACGTATTTCCCAACGATCTCACCGAGATGCCACCAGAAAGGGAAGTGGAATTCACCATCGATCTCGTACCAGGAACCTCACCCATATCAAGAGCGGCTTATCGCATGGCACCCAAAGAGATGGAGGAATTAAAGGCACAATTGGAAGAGTTGTTGGAGAAGGGATTTATTAGACCAAGCGTATCACCTTGGGGTGCACCAGTGTTGTTCGTGAAGAAGAAAGATGGGAGCCTGCAACTGTGCATCGACTACAGGGAACTCAACCGAGTCACAGTGAAGAACAGATACCCATTGCCCAGGATCGATGATCTATTTGATCAGTTGAAAGGAGCGGGTGTGTTCTCAAAGATCGACCTACGGTCAGGATACCACCAAGTGCGAGTAGCGAAAGAGGACGTACCTAAAATAGCGTTTCGAACGAGGTACGGGCACTACGAGTTCACAGTCATGCCATTCGGAGTGACTAACGCTCCAGGAACTTTTATGGACTTGATGAACCGAATCTTCCTTCCGTACTTGGATAAATTCGTCGTCGCTTTCATAGATGACATATTAGTCTACTCGAAAACCACGGAGGAACACGAGGAACACCTCAGAACAGTGTTGCGAACACTGAGGGAAAAGAAACTTTTTGCGAAACTTTCAAAGTGCGAATTTTGGAAAAGAGAAGTCGCATTTCTCAGTCACGTTATCACCAAGGAAGGAATAAGGGTGGATCCAACCAAGATACGAGCGGTAATTGAGTGGGAAGCGCCCAAGTCAGTTACAGAAATCCGCAGTTTCTTAGGTTTGGCAGGTTACTATCGGAGATTTGTTCAAGACTTCTCAAAGATAGCAAGACCACTGACGAACTTGCTCAAAAAGACAACCAAGTATAGTTGGAGTGAGGAGTGCGAGCAGGCATTCCAAGAGCTCAAGAAGAGGTTAACCACCGCTCCGGTGTTGACTCTACCTGTCGAAACAGAAGGTTATGAGTTGTACACCGACGCGTCTCACAAAGGACTAGGATGTGTCCTCATGCAAGATGGAAGGGTGATAGCATACGCTTCTCGACAATTGAAAACTCATGAAGCTAACTACCCGACGCACGACTTGGAATTGGCAGCGGTAGTGTTTGCTCTCAAGATTTGGCGACACTATCTCTATGGAATTTCGTGCAAAATTTATACAGATCATAAGAGTTTGAAGTACATCTTCACTCAGAGAGATCTCAATTTAAGACAAAGGAGATGGTTGGAATTGATCAAGGACTATGACTTGGAAATTCAGTATCACGTGGCCAAGGCAAATAAAGTGACTAATGCCTTGAGCCGAAAAACGAACCATGCTCTTTGCATATTACCTGAGCAGCTATGTAAGGAGTTTCAAGGACTCAATCTGGAGGTAAGGATGAGTGCTCAAGAGGGGCAAGGGAGGAAGTTATGTTACATGTCGGCTACTCCAACCCTGTTTGAGGAAATCAAGCGAGCTCAAGAAGAGGATAAGGGGGTGGAGAACATCAAGGAAAAGATGGTCGATGGAAAACATGGGCCATTTGAATTACACCCGGATGGGAGTATAAGATTTCAATGTAGATGGGTGATACCAAAAGGGTGTAAGAAGATAACGGAGCAAATAATGAAAGAAGGCCACTACACGCCCTATTCAGTTCATCCTGGTGGGGATAAATTGTATAAGGACTTGAAACAAACTTTTGGTGGTCGGGCATGAAGAATGATGTGGCTGAATTTGTGGCGAGATGCTTGAACTGTCAAAGGGTCAAGGCAGAAAGAAGTAAACCCAAGGGATTATTGAAACAATTAGAGATTCCGCAGTGGAAGTGGGACTCAATCTCTATGGATTTCGTAGGAGGTTTACCTAGGACCAAGGCAGGAAACGATCAAGTCTGGGTCGTTGTCGATCGGTTAACCAAGACCGCAAGATTCATTCCGATGAACAAAACATGGTCAATGGAGAAATTGGCTAGAGCCTATGTGAAGCACGTGGTTAAGCACCACGGGGTAGCGCGAGATATCGTTTCGGATAGAGACTCACGGTTTCTATCACGTTTTTGGGGAGCGTTACAAGCGGCAATGGGCACTCAACTCAAACTGAGTACGGCTTTTCACCCCGCTACTGATGGTCAAACGGAGCGAACGATACAAACGTTGGAGTACATGCTCAGAGGTTGCGTACTCGATTTCCAAGGTTCATGGGATGAACAGTTAGATCTAATAGAATTCTCCTATAACAATAGCTACCATGCGAGTATTAAGATGGCACCTTATGAGGCATTATATGGGCGAAAGTGTCGAAGTCCTCTGTGCTGGAACGACAAGAGCGATGTCGTTACACTTGGACCACAGTACCTCCATGAGACCATTGAGGCAATCAAATTAATTCAAGGAAGGATGAAAGTCGCGCAGGATCGACAAAAGTCGTACGCCGACTTGAAGCGACAATTCACGGAGTATCAGGCTGGAGAGAAGGTGTTACTGAAAGTTTCACCTACTAAAGGAGTAGAAAGGTTTGGAAGGAAAGGAAAATTTAGTCCTCGATATATAGGACCTTACGAAATTCTAGAAAGGGTCGGAAACCTAGCCTATCGACTAGCCCTACCGATTGAGCTTGATAAAGTACATAACGTATTCCATATCTCTCAACTCAAGCGGTATGTACCTGACGAATCCCATATATTAGAACCAGAGGAGCTCGAAATGGACGATTCATTGACCTACGAGGAGCGGCCAATTCGAATCTTGGATTCGAAGACGCGAGACACGCGGAAAAAATCAGTCAAAATGATCAAAGTACAATGGTCGAACCACAGTCCCGATGAAGCTACATGGGAATTAGAGAACGATATGATGGGACGTTATCCCGAATTATTTAATTCAGGTTAGTAGGATCGATCTAACCTTTATAGGCCTGACTAAATTGTGTGTTTGGATTAGGCATGCTAGAAAATTCGTTTTAGGAAGGGGAAGAGTAAATAGAAACCATCGAATGACGAAAGGAGTAGTTTCGAGAACGAAACTATTTTAAGGGGGGAAGACTGTAACCCCTCGGTTTTTCCGACAAAGTTAAGATTCGAGAATGTCGATATAAATTTTTTTTAGGCTATGACATTTTAAGAGAAGACTATTCGGTGCTCGAAATAATTTTTGGATTAGTTATCGGTAAGCTGCGAACTACGTACCGGTCACGAACCGAGAAAATTTTAAGGATATAGAGTCAGTTTGAATTTTCCTAGAACTTGGATTATTAACTATCATACGATTAAGCCTGAATTTCTAGTTAGTTCAAGAAAAATTTCAAATGGACTGTAAGGAATAAATTGTTACGGACTCTGTACCTATATTTCGCGGAATACCGAAAAATTCCCAAATTTGGTGATTTGCAACGGGAGTATTTTTAGGATTATTTTGGTATTAAAATTTTCCCGAATTAAGTTATAATCCTCCGAACATTCATCTGATTTAAGCATAAACTGGCCAATTAGATTTGTGATCTTCTAAGGACTCCATGGGGTGATGACAAGTGGCAAAGCAAATCTAGACTAAGATTGGGCATTAAATGTGACATTAATGAGGTATGGCCATGTTGCACTTGTTGCTTGATCTTCAAGAACTAAATCTACACTAATCACACTCATCTCTCTCTCACTCTCTATCATTTTCGAAAATACACACAAGGAAGAAGAGGAGAAAAAAATATTAGTCTTCCTTGTTTGTGATCCAAGAACTCCTTAGGCATTTCTTCAATTCCAAGAACTCTACTCTAGGTAAGAACTTCGGTTTTGTTCGGTTCAATCCCTCCTAAGACTTAAGCTTGAACTTAAGATTTATGGAAACATTGTATTATGGTGTTTTATTAGGATCTTTGGTGAAGGAACCCAAGGAAGGCACCATCAACTAAGTACGGTTTTTAGAGGTTTCTGCAAAGGTAAGGAATCCCTTAAGTTGGCTCAATCACTTGAAGATAGGCAAATGCTAGGAAATTATTTGATTAGAAATTTTATATGAAAAATTATATGCTATGTTATAGATCTAAAAGTTGGCTCAAAAATCCTTACTTTGAGTTGTGATAAATTTGTTATGCATGTTCATAATTATTTTTATGCATGTATATATTGTATAAGGCCCATAAATGCTTATATTTGCAAAAAAAAGTGGAAGATCGGGCCGTTACCACCCCGATCTTGCGGCCCAAAGTGGGCAGAAAAATAAGGACGCAACAGTGGACGCGCGTCCACCGCGCGCCCTTCGCGGAACCATCGTTCGGCGCCTCGGCCGAGAGGCTGGACGCCGCACGGACGCGCACGTCCGCTGCGCGTCCGTGGGCGCCCAGTCTCGGCAGCGCACGCCGAACCAACGGACGCGGTCCGGACGTGCGTCCGCTTAGCCGTCGCGCTAACTACACTTCATTGTGTCATTTATCAGATGCCATCTAGTGTAGGTTCTTGCAGCTCTCCGGACTCAGACCCATCTGAGTTCGAGTTTCCTATTTACGGTTTTGATGACTATGCACAGTACTTAGTAGATGAAGATCCTTATGCCCCTGGCTACGCACCTAACCCGCCAGTGCTGATCTGTACTCCTGATCCCACTCCTGCTCCAGATTCGCCAGAGGTACCTGTGTGGACCCCTGCTCCGGTCGAGCCCCTTTGTCCTTTTGATGCCCTACAGGCCAGCTATGGGTTCTATCCCATAGAGATCGTTCCTGACAACCACCCTCTCGAGTTCGTGGTTCATTATCCATACCCATGGGATCCGAGTCCCCCGGATTACCCTGAAGAATGGATGATGTACATGAGTACTTGTAGGTTTCTAGATCATGTCATGTGGTTTGAGGACGATTGGCATGTGGTTTGGGGTACCTATACGGGCCCGGTGTACCATTCACTAGACTAGGTCGAGTCTCGAGTAGGGGGAGTTCGGGAATGTTTTGCGTACATGTATCTTTTGCTACTCTGATGGTTGTCTAGCCAGGTCTAACTAACTCTCTCGATGGGTTATTATTATTGTTAACCCTCCTTGTTTTGGTAGCTCGTTTAAGCTACACCCTTCTTAAATGCTATAATATGCAGTCTTAACCTAATGTTTGTCTTGAATTTTGACGCCAAGAAACATGATCCTTGTTTTTTATTATTAGCCTGTGCATTTAGAATAAATCCTATCTGAATAAGGTCGGGGTTAGTCTAGGTGTGGCGGTAACTACTCCGGTTTTGCGGTATAGCCGAGTCGGGGTGTTACAAGCCCATTTCATGCAATTCCTCAAATTTGTAGATTTCTAACAGGTAATCCTACACTTAAATTTTTTTTTAAAAAAAATTAAATAATTATTTAAAAAAAAACCGTCTCAGGCAATGGAGACGAAGATTCCACGAAGAAGGTATCTTCGTCTCCATGGCCGGAGACGGCTTCTTTATCTCTGGTGGAGACTTTTTTGTTTTAATTTTATTTTAATAATTATTTAAATTTAAAAAAATATATATATATTTAAAATTTAGAATTACCTGTTAGAAACCTACAAATTAGAAGAATTGCATAAATTGGTTAGTTTAAAAATTCAATTGTAAACTTTTTAGATTCAATAGCCTAATTGTATTCTCGTGTGCAGTTGGATGACGTATACCCTTTGTTCAATTGTTATGCCGTGGACCCAGGTCCACCTTGCAAGGTGGACTTGGGTCTACATTCACATACACTATACTCTACATTCACACTTTGTAAATTCCACATTCACATACACTATACTCTATATTTACACTTTGTAAATTCCACATTCACATACACTATACTCTATATTCACACTTTGTAAACTCTACATTCACACATTACATGATTATACACTATACTCTATATTCACACTTTGTAAACTCTACATTCACACATTACATGATTATATGATACTCTACATTCACACTTTGTAAACTCCACATTCACACATTACAAGATTATATGTTTAGTAACTATATTACCACTGTTATGCATTCACACATTCAAAACTCTATATTCACAGGTCCTATACTCCATATTCACAACTTGAAAACTTCACATTCACACATTACAGGGCTACAAGTTGCTAGAACTTCTTAACTCTATTACAGATTCACACATGCATAACTCTACATTCACGATTTCTATACTCTATATTCACAATTTGAAACCTTCACATTCACACATTTCTGGGCAACTCTACATTCACACAATCATAACTGTACATTCACGATTCCTATACTCTACATTCACACTTTGAAACCTCTACATTCACATATTTTTGGACAACTCTATATTCAGCAATATGTTTACTAATTTTTTTTTTTTAAAAAAAAAAAAAAAAAAAAGGAGACAAAAACGAAGTAGTTTTGGACCCAGGTCCACCTTGCAAGGTGGACCTGGGTCCACAACATAATTTGCCCCCTTTGTTCCAATTCTAAACTAAACAAAAATCTTATTTGGGCCTTCGTCTCGTTGGCCCAAAAGAGCCCATAATACAGCGCCGTTATACATTGGTGTTGCTTAAATCCCTTTCTCCGACGGCCGACCGATCAGACTAGCCAGACGGCGGCTCCACTTCTCTCTTTCCACACGTGGTAGCGGGACTAAGACCTTCCTCTCTATTTATATATATATATATATACATCTGTTTTCTGAAGAAAGAAAGAATGGGACGTGAAATGGCAATCTCATTGGACGGAGTTAGGGACAAGAACTTGATGCAGCTGAAGAAGCTCAACACCGCTCTCTTCCCTGTCCGCTACAACGATAAGTACTACGCAGATGCTCTTTCTTCTGGCGAATTTACCAAGCTAGGTCTGCCACTCCCCTTCTCCTTTCGCTTATTTTTCCCTTTTAATCAACCGACCCTTTCTCCTTTTTGATATTGAGCTAAGGCAAGAAGATGATGCATCTGTGTTTTTATTTATTTTTTACTAAATCCTGTCGCTGGGTTTTGCTCATAGTTCAATCTTCTCAAGTCTGTATAAATAATATATACTTTTTTAAAAATTGTTTATGGTCAATATAGTTTTGATTTTGTTCTTTTTTATGGCTTTGGAAAATTCTATTTCTGGGTTTTGTTCATCTTCCGATGGGTATGTATGGTTATTATTGATTTATTGATTAGTTCAGTAGAAAAAAGTGTGGCTCTTAGCTAATAATGACAGTAGTCTAGCTACAATGTGAGTGTATTTTATCAACTATTGGTTATAGTTTTCTGTTTATACCCAGCTTTATGGATCTCTTGCCTCATTATTGCTATAAGAATTCAGTAATGTAAGGGAGTAGAGATTGCAGAAATAGTATATCGAATTCATGGAAGATGGAAATCTTTCATTTTATTTTTTGTTTGAAGCTTTGGTTGCAGGAAAATGACATGGTTAACTGCCCTTGAATTAAAAGGAATAAAAACCCATTAGAACTTGCATTAAGAGAGATAACTGCCGGAGCTGGTTTTGTAAACCAAGTAGTTTGTTTGGAATCAGTAAAGGACCTGTGGTTGATTGGTACTGCAATTAATCAGTTAATTATATGGTAATAGTCTGGTAATGTGACATTATTTCCACCTAACCAAATAGGAAAGGGAGGTGATGTGATAGTAATGTGATTGCTAACTTCCACTTAGGAATTGTGACATTACCTTTCAAATATTCAAAGATTGCCCTTTGAATTAGGGGTGCTTTCAACTTTTTCCCTTTGAGAAATAATTATATAAACAAACACTTATATGTATAAAATTTATGTTTATTTATTTATATATATGTATATTTATATACATATATTGACGGCATTAAAGTAAAATACACATTCTGATAGATTGGTTACCATCAACTAAACACGTTAATATTGCATTCCTGCAATCTTAACGAAACACAGAATTGAACATATTCCCGGTAATGTGCATAAAGTAATGATGTTTAATGTTTTAGAGGATAATCTAACATTCCTTGAACCAAATGCCTTCTTTTTGTGGAACAAAGATGTTGATTGAAGAAAATAAAAGAAAAGAAAAATCTTTGTTAATCCTCTATCTCTAAGTTTGTAGTCATATATACATAAAAATTCATTTCATAGAAATGTGATCTGCCACAGCTCTCCTCATTTGATTGGATTTTAGACTGCTCTGTTAAGATGAGCTTAAACAGAGTTAAGATGTGTACAAGATAAGTAACTAAGAAGAGAGTGCTAAGTTCCAGAAAACGAAAAGAGACCACATTAGATTAATTTTACTTCGTATTTGAAGTGTGACATAAGACAAATTGAGAAAATCAATTCAGATAGTTTGGATGTGTTTACTGTATACATGTATTTTAACCAATTAGGAAAGGAACAGGAAGACCAAAACTTACTTGTTACTAAGCTATTAAGAAAGATACACTACTATGACTGAAGGGAGATGTAAAATTCTTCTAATCAACCTCAACTAAATTAGAATTATGGTTCAGTTTAGATTTTTTGAGGGTATGTGCAAGAATGTAAGTGGATGCAATGGCCTCATGGATTGTTGGACTTGAGATATGTGCTGAGACAGTCAATTTGTACAATTTATCAAATCAGGTCATTTTAATGTCTTTTTATGCTTTTACTTTAGGTTGTTTTTAGTAAGTAATTGTATTAAAGGTTGCTCCATCCTTAGTGCTTTTTCAAGAAAATAATCTTACAGTGATCACCTGAGAGTCTGAGACTTGGTACATGAAAATAAGTGCAGTTCTATACATGTAATTAATTGATTATCCAGTAACGAGGGGTAAAGTCTAAAATTTAAAATCTTCTGTTATCCCCGCCTTCCACTTTCCCCAACAACATGCTGATGGATCTGCCTATGGTGTGGGATTTTTCACCATAACAGATATAAGTAAAGAAGTTTCTATGACTTGCATCTTGTTTATAACCCTCAATAAGCTTTTCTTTTTTTTCCCCCCTAAATGTTATGGATTACTTGCTAATGTTTGAAGGTGTCCTATCTAGTGATTGTTTGATAAAATCTTTTGTTTCTTTCTAATGCTTCCAGTTACTCTCTGTTTGACATAGTTTTTAATTTCTTTTTGTTTAATGATCTTTTTATTGATCAACATATCTGCATCCTCTGCAGTCATCTATTCTTATTAGTTATCCTTAGCTTATGCTGTTGCGACAATGATGATTAAGAACATATAAAAACACAGCACTTTCATTAATATTGTAAACCAAAAAGTTAGTTGAGTCAAACATATAATTCTTGAGATATTGGGAAAATATGATTCAAGTATTACCTTTTCATTGTAAATTTTTCATGAAAAACTTAATTTTCCATTTCCAAATATTTAAGATATATTTACTTAAGAATCTTATACCTATTAAAAAATTGTCATTTAAATGTTAGGATATTAAACATATGTGCATGGTCTATTGCTTCTTATGCAGCATACTATAGTGACATTTGTGTTGGTGCAATCGCATGTCGGCTTGAGAAGAAGGAAGGTGGGGCTGTTCGTGTATACATCATGACCTTGGGTGTTTTGGCACCTTATCGTGGATTAGGTGTTGGTAAGCAGTCTATTTAACATCTTGCTTATTGTATGCTTCATTTTCTACCCCCTTGAATAAATGAGGAGAAAAAGGTACTTTTGGTACTATGATAGCAGTGTTTTGGTAAATTCACTCACTACGATATCAAGTGTAGTAAATGTACTCCTTAATTATCCACAAAATAGCCACTTTGGGGGACTAAACTAGCTACCTTGGAGTATAATTAAGGGGTACATTTGTAACACTGATGTCTTAAGGACTGAATTTGTAAAGCGCTTATCATCTTAGAGACAAAGTGCTTTTTTTTCCCAATAAATAATTCTAGTCACATCAGCTTAATAAATCGTAAACACAGAGACAAAGTGCTTTTTTTTCCCAATAAATAATTCTAGTCACATCAGCTTAATAAATCATAAATGTGTTTACGAGTTTTTTTGCTGGATGACTCAACTCAAAACTTTCTTGTTTTAGCCTCTATTTTGTTATCTTGCCAATCAAATTGGCTAAAATGCATCATGGGTTACTATAGTTTTAAAAACTTTTATTTAGCTCGAGTCTGCAGAAGTGCTCTCTTAATGATATTTTTTAAGAACTAAGGGCAAGATTTGGTGAAGAATTAGGAAAGAAAACAACAATGACTTTGAACTTTTCGTTAGTACAAAATTAGTAACCGTAGTAAATATGGTTGTGGTTTACATACATCTTGGGAAATTCAAGTTTTTGAGTTTAGTTGATTGTGGTTAATATTATTACTGCAGGTTCAAAGCTGTTAAATCATGTGCTTGATCTGTGTGCTAAGCAAAACATGAGTGAGATTTACTTGCATGTCCAGACAAATAATGAGGATGCCATCAAATTCTACAAGAAATTTGGGTTTGAGATTACAGAGACCATCCAAAACTATTACACAAACATCACTCCACCAGACTGCTATGTTGTAACCAAATTCATCACTCCATCCGAGGCGAAGAAATAACTCAACTCAACTCATTCGGTCAAGCTTCAGTTTTTCCAGTGCCCATGTTTCTGAAACTTGTTATTACTATTATTGGCAGTGTGGTTTTCATGAATCCCATGGGAATGCCATTGATTTGTTTTTTTGAACTCTTGAGTGCAAGAAAATGATAGTCTAAAGAGTTATTAATGTACTACTGTAAGAGAAACACAATTTTGTTCAATTCAAGACAATTAATTATTAGATTATCCACATCTCTAATGCAAGATGCAAATCTATGTTTTATACACAGTTTTATCTACATAAACACCACTTTGATGAGATAGATCACTATTTTTATACACAAGTATTATTTGTTCCACATATTTACTTACTCAATTATATATATTCATTAACAACAAACATGCTTCAACATCTCATCACTGTGATAGTGTGACGGCTGGCTGGCTGTTCAGTAAGCCACGCCGCCAGAGAAAGCATCTCCGTCATGAAGCAAAGACTCTGTCAACCAGTAGCCATCCCAAGAACCACCAACCCTCTGTCAGTCAGAAGCCACTTGTCAAATACTATCATCAGCAGTTCAGCGCAAAAAAAAAAAAAATATATATATATATATATATATGTATGTAAAATGCATGGAAGACGACTTCTTGTGGATTAGAGAGATGGGAGCATTTGGCCATTTGATGTTGATGGATATCAAGCTCCCTCCCAATGGTGCATATTGCTTATGACCCAGATGACCGACCGAATTTGAAGCCAAAACCTTAAATAATAACATATGAACTGAAGTTTGATTTAAATAGGATAGGAGCAAAGCAAAAACCTGAACCATGGTAAATTGGAAGGTTTCTTCCTCCTCAGGTCGAGATCCCCGGACCCAAACCCTCTGCTTATACTGATTCTATGACATGCATACATTCAGAAAGTAGAACCACCATTAGATGATCATCTTTGTATCAGTTTAGTTACCATAAAAATCATGGTCATCAATGATGACAGGAATGTCAAACTTTTCATACCTCATTAACTTGCAAACTACTCAAAATTTTCCTCTCCCGATGCCCAAGCAGAATCCTATAGGTTGAATGGTGAAAAATCCGTCTGAATCGTTCAAACTGCAAGATGAAACAGCAGTCCAATGCAAAACAAGTTACCCAAACAAATCATTTCTTTCTTCTGTTCTAGAGTGTAGTTATTCTGTCAAAAGACTTTTTTTGAATGCATAGTTCCGTATAATCCCTTGATTACCAAAAAGGTATAACACGATGTTGCGGTGAGAATATTATAAATTTACTTACCTGTCCCAGATCAAAGAAGCGTCCAAAATATGTAGATCTTTCAAAAGGATCAAAACCAGCAAACTACACAAAAAGTAAAAAAGATAATAAAATTGTCCAACTTGAGCATCAGCAGCTCACACAAAAGACAGTAATATGTTTTAGTTCAAAATTGCACCCTGTACATGACTTCAATTCCGTAATCTTGACGGGGCTGGTCATTAAACATCAATGCATCAAGTTGGTACCGGACAGCATCTTCTGCGCTAAACTATTGAAAATACAGTAGTAAATGGATGCATTTAAGATCAAATAGAGATTTCTATAGTAACTGTTTGGAGTGGAAGTTGCACGCTTACACTTAGTCTCGGTCCAAAGGGCCTTTTTTGGCGTGATTCAAGCCTAAGGAAACAAATACTATAATTAGAATTCATACTGCCATATAACAGAAATAAAGTCAAAGTGAGACCAAAAGAAAAGTTAAAATCTAAAGAATGATTACTTAAACCAATTATCCCAACATTATTTTTTATTTTCCATTTTCAGTTTCACCAAAAAAAAGGTATTAACATCATATCTACACTGCAGATATAAACATAGGATTATCATTGAAGGATCTACACTTGAGTAAATGCATCCAAAGTGAGACAAAATTTAAGAAAACATCTAACTCAAACACCGGTGAGTATCTGTCTTAAATGGAGGCTATAGAGGAGCATGTTCTACATTTACACAAATGGCTCAGTACTATAAAATCCAAACATGCCAATTTTGATCGGTTATTCCTCAAAACCTCACATATTCACATTTTCTTGTGTTAGTAAAACAATACATATTCCAACTGATATGAGATTATAGGTTCCCAACATGAAGCAATTTACTCTATCCAAACAATGGAACAATGGCACCATAATCCAATAATAATGCAGCATCCTTTCCATTATGTTTAGTGTCCTATCAAGACTTTTATGGACCATTAAGTCTGAATTTTCATTTATAACCAATGGGAGATTCCATACCTCAGACCAAAATAGAAACATTATTTGTTTAGTTCCTATGTAATGGAGTCCTTAGTTTATAATGTTCCTCAAGGTAAAGTTTTATGTTATTCTTTTTGTTAATTTATTTTACTAGCTACTGAAATCTCAATGAATTTATGATAATAAAATAATTCATCTAGCATTATCACAAGCCTAATTTACTTGTTCATTAGAATAAATAAATAGTTATAAAAACAAAAGAAATCAATTCCAGTACTTAAAAAAAAAAAAAAACATTTTATCCGCAAAATTAAAATAAAAAAAAATTAGACTGAGAGCTTCAACATTTGGTTTTGTTTTCATTCCATTAAAAATTATCCAATTTTTGAACATATATTCAGAACATAAAAATGATCAAAATACGTCAAAACTACAAAAATGATACATATACATAAGTGCGTGTACCAATCAGCTGAGAGGAAGTCAGGGACATCCGCAGAAGCACTGATACGAGAGCTGAAACGTTTGGCGGAGCTGAAGGGCTTGGAGAAGAGGGACGGAGACTGCGGGTTCGAGGAGGGCAGTAACGAGCAAGACGACATCGTATGCTCCGACCAGTTCTTTCCCCTACACTGCTGTACACGATTTTTTCCCCTCAAATTTATTTGCATTTTTTTTTAACGTAAACACATAATTAAAAGAGTTAAATTTGTTTCCATTAACTTTTATCAATTTCTGTTTTTAACTTTTAATTTGATCAAAATTGGTCCCTTAACTATTGATTTTGTATCAATTTTAATCATTTTGTTAAATCTATGTTAAATAGGTGTTAAAATTGAAAATAAAAATGTAAAAATCAAATATTTAAACCTTTATTCTTCACTTTGTTTCCCCCCTGCATCGCAAGATTATATAGGGAACAATGTGAGTCAATATATATATAATTTTTTACATTTTATGTTAAATTGTTTCAAGTAATCAAAATTTTTTCCTGTATTTTATTTTTGATTTTTTTGGTTTATTGCAATGTAATATATACTCTATAACAATTTTTTTTTTTTTTTGTAAATTCTCTAACTGGATGTGGAGTGTTATTGTATATTTTATTATTGTATTTGATATTTTTTTTCTTTGATAGCAAAAATTGTAGAAAAGGGCATCACTATGTTAAATTTTTAATTTTTTTTTACTTTATTTTGTGTTAATTTTTTATTGTTCTAATTTGCCATTTTTCTAACATTGTGAATTAGCCTGTGCATCAACAATAATTAAGAACATTGAAATATATTGACCAATTAGAATGTTAAACTAGGCTTTTCAATTATATTCATAGTTGAACAAAATGTAACATTGTGAATTAGCATGTACATCAACAAAGTGAAAAAAGAAAGATTAAAATATTTGATTTTACATTTTTACCCTCAATTTTAATATCTATTTAACATAGATTTAACAGAATGACTAAATCAATAGTTAAGAGACCAACTTTGGTCAAATTAAAAGTCAAGAACAAAAATTGACAAAAGTCAATAGATGAAGGATCATTTTTAGAATTAACTCTAATTAAAATAAATAAATAAATAAATAGAGCACTGCATAACGTATATGGCACTTTAGTGCTTATTTATTTATTATAAATTTATGTGATTTAAATTTCGCCTGACTAATATTAAACTCACAGGACTTTAGATTCACTATAGACTAAATCGTGAGTTACGCAATCAACCACATTGCCGCATTCAGTTGTATCATCAAATTAGGCAAAGAACCACGACGTAATCACATTATTAAAAAGTAATTTCATTTAAAAAAAAAAAGGGCAATATTGACCGAGTCCTTATTTACAAAATATTTAAGAATTGTATTTTATTAGGAAACTCTTCATCTCCAGTGCACCAAATGGGAATAGTCATCATCTTCCTCAACCGATGCTAGTGGGGATGAGAACAATTGTGTTTGTATTAGAGTTCACCGAATATAATTGTAGGAATACAAGAGTATATATACAAGAGAATCATAAGTAAACTAGGACTGAGAATCATAAGTAAACTAGGACTGAGACTTATAGTATGACTCTACTATGTAGAGTCCTAATACTCCCCCTCAAGCGGATGGTACGGAAGTAACCTGTAGCTTGTCACGTAAGAAGGAGAACCGGGGACCTGCAAGTGACTTGGTGAAAATATCAGCTAGCTAATCCTTAGTAGAAATAAAGTGCACCTGAATGTCTCCTGCAGCCACTTTGTCTCTCACAAAGTGATAATCAATTTCGACATGCTTTGTGCGAGCATGAAAAATAGGATTAGCACACATATAAGTAGCTCCAAGATTGTCACACCAAAGTTTGGGCACTGGAAGAGGTGAAATTCCTATTTCTCGCAGCAAAGAGAGGATCCATAGAACTTCAGCACATACATCTGCAAGAGCCTTGTACTCTGCTTCAGTAGAAGATCGAGCAACAGTCCTTTGCTTCTTGCATACCTAGGACACTAGATTGGTTCCAAGAAACACAGCATGCCCACTAGTAGACTTTCTATCCGTAGGACAACCAGCCCAGTCAGAATCTGAGAATGCATGAAGCTCCCCTGAACTTGACTTTCGCAATCGCAGACCCAAAGACATAGTACCTTTAACATACCTTAACACACGTTTCAGTTGTTCCCAGTGTGCAGTGGTTGGAGCATGCATGTGCTGACAAAGCAGATTAACTGCAAAGGATAAATCTGGTCTCGTGACAGTTAGGTACTGTAGTGCACCTACAATGCTCCGGTATTGCGTGGGATCATCATATGGATCTGTACAGGTAGATACTGTCTTTGAAGTCGTAGTAGGTGTAGACACAGGTTTGCAGTTTGTCATACCAGCTCGTTTAAGTATGTCAGTCATATACCTGCGCTGAGAAAGCAACACTCCATCTGCACACTTGACTGTTTCAATCCCAAGGAAAAACCCAGGCTCACCAAGATCTCTAATCTTGAAAGTACTAGAGAGCTTAGAGAGCAAAGCCTCCAATGCACCATGCTCATTGCTCATAACAAGAATATCATCCACATAAACAAGCAGGTAAACAGTAGCCGATCCACAAGAATAATAAAATAACGAAACATCAGTTTTAGAGGCATTAAAACCAGCAGATAACAGAAAAGTGTGCAAACGAGTGAACCAAGCCCGGGGAGCCTGCTTCAAACCATACAGGGAGCGTTTCAGCAAGCAAACATGATTAGGGTGTTGAGAATCAACATACCCCGGAGGCTGACGCATGTAAACAGTTTCTGTAAGATTACCATTAAGGAATGCATTATGCACATCCAACTGTCTGACCAGCCAACCAGAAGAAAGTGCAAGAGAGAGCAATAACCTGACTGTAGTAGGTTTAACCACCGGGCTGAAAGTGTCAAAGAAATCTTGACCCGGGACCTGATTAAACCCCTTAGCCACGAGCCTGGCCTTGTAGTGCTCAACAGATCCATCAGCTTTCCTTTTCGTGCGAAACACCCACTTGCAGCCAATAATATTCATAGACTCAGCGGGAGGAACCAAACACCATGTCTGATTCTGCAACAAAGCATTGAACTCTTGATCCATTGCCTCCCTCCATTCAGAGTGTTTGACTGCCTGAGTATAACAAGTAGGATCAATAGAGGAAACCTGCACAGTCAAACCCGCAACCGGAGCCACAGACCGACTCCTAGTGGCCATGGAGTGAGACCTCTCCGTGGGACGTACAGTACGACCACGTGGCCTACCACGAGGCCTCTTCTGAGCCACATCAGCAGGAGGCGAGGGAGCTACCACAGATGGATCAGCCACAGGATGAAAAACAGATTCAGCCCAAGGTCGTGCAATAGATTCTGATGGAGCCTGCAAAACAGACTTAGCACCAAAAGGAAACACAGCTTCATCAAACCGCACATGACGACACACAAAAACTTTATTAGTACGCAGGTCCATGCACCTATAACCCCGAAACGAATCAGGATAGCCCAGAAAGACACAAGGAGAAGACCTGTAAGACAGTTTATGACGATTATATGGCCGTAAGTGCGGATAGCACAGACAACCAAAGACACGAAGAAAGGAATATGATGGCTGAGATCTGTGCACTAAGACATGAGGACTAGAGTTATGGAGAGTATGCGAGGGCATTTTGTTAATAAGGAAAACAGCAGCCTCAAAAGCAAAATGCCAGAATCGAGACGGCACAGAGGCACGAGCCATATGTGTTAGCCCGGTTTCAACCACATGCCTGTGCTTCCGTTCCACACGACCATTCTGTTCGTGTGTGTACGCACAAGATTGCCTGTGACTAATACCAAGCTGAACAAAAACAGAATGTAACTTTTTATACTCAGCCCCTAAATTAGATTGAACAGCCTTGATTTTACGATTGAAGGCACGTTCAACTAAACATCGAAAACGCTCAAAAACAGAATATATATCTGACTTTAATTTCATAGGAAAATACCAAGTATAACGAGAAAAGTCATCCACAAATAAAACAAAATAACGATAACCCTCAGAAGAGAGTACAGGAGCAGGGCCCCAAATGTCCGTATAAACTAAATCTAGCACATTCGGACTAACAGAGACAAGACGTGGCAATGGGAAACGCGCAGATTTACCCATTTGACACGCAGAACACACAGTATGAGAAGTTTTATTCGACTCACTAACAGAACAGGACTGCAAGACTCGATGTAAAACACGCTGATGTGGATGACCCAAACGGTCATGCCACGTAGACGCCGAAGCACGAGCAGAAAGAAACGCTGAAGGTGAACCAGAAGGAACCGGCAAGGTATAGAGCCCACCGGAACTATTGCCCTGTAAAAGAATTTCCTTGGTCCGAATATCCTTCACAACAAAGAAAGAAGGATGAAACTCAAAAAACACCTAATTATCCGACGCAAAGCGCTGAACAGATAATAAAGAGGCAGAAAGACGGGGAACATGTAAAATATGAGACAACTTAAGAGACCTAGAAGGCGTAGAAATAGAAGCATGACCCACGTTACTAATAAGTAAAGGCGTACCGTCACCAACACGTAAAGTGTCGTTACCACCATAATCTTCAGAAGTAGAGAGGGCGGCTATATCAGGTGTGGCATGATGTGTTGCACCAGTGTCAGGCAACCAGGTATGAGCAGTCACATTATTCGCCGAATCACCCTGATGAATAAAATTCGCTTGCGGAGAAACAACATAAGGCAACTTGTAACAAGACAAAGCCGAGTGACCAAATGAACCGCAAATTTGACATTGGATCGAAGAGCCTCTGCCACGGCCTCTCCCACCGCCACGTGACTGCCGACCAGAACCGCCGCCGCCGCGCCATGCAGAACCTCCGCGACCGTGAGCAGAACCGGAACCGGCACGACCGAACGGTGCTCCGCCAGCCGAACGGCCTCCTCCACGACCACGCGACAGGCGACCTCCCTGAGCAGCGAAAGCCGCCGGTGCAGCACCTCCAGGCAGTGCGTAATCATCACCGGCGATGAAGTCCTGCGCGCCCAGCAAGTCAGCAAGCTCAAGGAGCGTCACCGGATGTCCTCGAACCGCCAGCGAAGAGGTGACACCCTTGAACTCCGGTCGAAGGCCGCGGAACACGTACAGGTTCTGTTCTTCCAGCGTTACCTTCCGGCCAGCGAGAGCTAAATCTTCAACAATAAGCCGAGCTCGTCCGAGATACTCTGCCGTCGACGAATCTCCTTGCCGGAGACCATGGAGTTGGCTAAGCAAGTGAAGTTGGCGGGATTGAGAGGCGGAAGCTAGGGACTGCTCAATGGCATCCCACAACTCCTTCGATGTCCGACAGCCGACAGCGATGGAGAGCACCTCCTCGGACAGCGAAGAAACAAGGAGAGACAGCAACCCTTGATCACGGCGAGACCACGCAACAAACGCCGGATTCCGAACGCGGGCAGCAGCAGCGGACGAGGTAGCAGCAGACACGGCAGGGAGGAACTCCTCCGGGCAAGGATACGATCCATCAACAAGATCAATGAGATCATGGCCACGTAGAAACGGGAGAACCTGAGTACGCCAAAACAAAAAATTGCGGTGGTTGAGTTTGATGCTAATGTAGTGATTAGCAGAAGAGAGCGACGACACGGGAGCCGCAGCAACATCTGAAACGGTCCGCTCAGAGGCAGAGCCGTCATTCGTAGCCATGGGAACAAGAACGAAACCCTAGTGACTGATACTAGATGAGAACAATTGTGTTTGTATTAGAGTTCACCAAATATAATTGTAGGAATACAAGAGTATATATACAAGAGAATCATAAGTAAACTAGGACTGAGAATCATAAGTAAATTAGGACTGAGACTTATAGTATGACTCTACTATGTAGAGTCCTAATAGTGGGAAATGAGAATAGTTTACATTAATCAAAAGCAATTTTATAAACAAAATTTTTGTAATTATTTATTTATTTATTTATTTTTGCGCAAAGTCTTTTGAAAAAGTTTCTTCTAATCTTTTGTTTTTTAAGCAACAAGTTGACTACTTTCCCCACTCTTCCTATTAGTCTTGCCTCAACCATTGCGATTTGCATGTTCACTTAATATTCACTTATTTTCAATGTTTATCGGTAATATATCTTTTTAATTCTTGAAATTAGAATTATAATAAAGGATTAAGTCATCAATTTTTTATGATTGAGAACTTTAAATCTTGCCCACAAAATGCGAAATCTCTCACCCCCGGAGCCTCATACTCTGTTCGATAGGATTTGTGGAAATAGTAAATCAGGATGACATAAAATTTTACAATCATAGAAAATAAACATATATAAAAATTCTTTAGTTTTGTTTTAAAGTTCTTTGACTTTCAGATCAAAATTGGACTTTTCAATATTTTATAAATGCTAAATTATTATTTTATTTATTAAAATTGTCATCGTGATATCGTCCATCTCTATTTTGTAGTAGTTTTTTTTTTTTTTTCCTGTGTGTATGGACTATGGGTTGAAGTACTAAAATTAAAATTAAATTACTCGTTAAATTTTTATTTATGATTAAAAAAAATTGAATTTTGACTAATATTTTTTTTAAAAATTTTTTGACTAATATTGTGACATAGTAATGGAATAAACATCCCACGTGAGTTTTGTTTAATTTTGAATAAACTTCCTTATCACCGTGTGATTAGTATATATTTAATCTAATAATCACCATTTATTAATTTAATTAATAATGTATCTAATAAAAATATTTAGGAAATTAGATAAATAATAATTAAGTAATAAATATGTTTTTATATAATTTTGGAGGGGGAACACCCAAAGAAGAACATAGCTGTTTATCATGCATTACAAACGAGTCTCCAGTGTGGGAGACCTTCACGATCAGACTCAAGGAGATCAAGAATATTATCGGGTGGGTTCCAAAGGATGTATAGGCCCTTCGGGTAGGGTCGTGCGAGTCTTGCCATGGAGTCCGCTGGAGCATTGATCTCCCGAGGAATGGCATTGATTCTCCAAACCTCCAATTGTCTCAATTCTCTTCTACACGCTCTAATGACGTTGCTGACCGAATTGTTCATGGATGATCCATTGTTAATCATGTCAACCAGCACCTTTGCATCTCCTTCAAACGTGACTTTCTTTAGGCCTCTGTGTGTTGCCAGCTGGATACTCCTTAGGAGGGCCCATGCCTCTACTTGCAAAGGTGGGCAGATTCCAATGTTGCATGAGAATCCTCCTAGCCACCCACCTTGGGAGTCTCTAATAACTCCCCCACAGCTAGCTTGTCCCGAACTTAGATCGACTGCACCATCAAAATTCACCTTCGCAGTGCCTTCTTCTGGTTTAGACCAACACATTTTCTCCCACTTATATGAGTGGATTGTATGGGGATGGTTCGGGGTTTTTTAAAAAGCAGTGGAAATCTCTGCTACCTGTGTTCTGATCCACGAGATCTTGGAGTTGAGTGGATGGCTGGAGTTGTTGAAGATTAAATCGTTTCTCCACTTCTAAATCCACCACACAGATATGGCAAACAGTAGGTTGTCACTTTCCGGTCTGAAACTGTTCCCTTTGTTAGATATGCCTTGATCAAGCCATTCCTTAAATGAAATATTCCTCGACCTTGCGTGGAATTGAGGGAGAACTCTAGACCAAATAGCATCTGCCGCCGTGCACTTGCGCAATGCATGGTCGATATCTTCCTGCATGCTTCTGCATAGACTACAGGTGCTGTCCATTGTCAAGCCTCTACTTGCTCTCAATGCATTAGTCATGATCTTTCCATGTCGGGCTAACCATAAGAAAGTTAGGATTCGGCTGGGGAGTTTTAACTTCCATAAAGCTTTCCATTTAGTTGCTTCTACTGATGGGGTATAGTTGCATGCGATATTATACGCCGAACTCACAGAAAATGTATCGGCAGCTTCGTGACTCCAAGATGTGAGGTCTTCAAGTTCATAGTTGGATTCCACCATAATGGCAGCTATTTCGCTGGTGGCTGAGGCAGGTAGAAAGTGTTGGAAGTCCTCCCATTTCCATCCTGAAACATTGTCCCAATAGGACTGGATTGTTCTATATCGGTCCTGGAGGTATACGATGTCTGTAGCCTTCGTTATGAGGGGCTGCTGACCCACCCATTTGTCCTCCCAGAATAGAGTGTTCCGGCCATTCCTTACTAGCTTGGCACATCCTTTCTGTAAGATAGGGATAGATTTCAGGATCCCTTTCCAAACGATTGACATATTCGACTTCGGTCTCCAGGTGTTGAAGTCGGTAGAGTTGATAGAATATTTCACCTTTAAGACTTTAATCCACAGGACCTCCTCGTCTTGAGACATTCTCCATCCTAATTTGGCTAAAAAGGCCTCATTCATCATACCTAGTTTGCGGAGGCCAAGGCCACCTTCCTCTTTGCTCTTCGTTACTGTATCCCAATTGATCAGATGACACTTTCGGCCATTCGGAGTACTTCCCCAGAGGAAACTCCTTATGATATGTTCCATAGCTTTCAATACCCCAACTGGTAGGAGGGTAGTCTGCATGGAGTAGTAAGGGATTGCGGACAGAACTGCCTGGGCTAGAACTAGTCTCCCAGCCAAAGAGAGTGTTTTTGAACTCCACCCAGCTAGTCGCTGTTGCATTCTCTCGATCAGGTTCTGAAAGGATTCATTCTTTAATCTCCCATGGATAGAGGGGATCCCTAGGTACTTCCCCATGTCATCCACCTTTGGTATTCCTGTTCTCTGAGATATCTCCCTCTGCGTGTCAGACTGGGTATTCTTGGAGAAGTAAAGTGAGGATTTCTGGACGTTTATGCTCTGGCCTGAATGTTCGCAGAAGAGATTCAGGCACCGGATCATCTCTTCAGCTTGTGTTGTGGTCGCCTCTCCGAACAACACCATGTCATCTGCGAAAAAAAGGTGAGTTAAATGAGGGCCCTGCCTAGATATATTGATACCTTTCCATTTGCCAGAGTTAACAGATTCGTAAATTAGATGGCTAAGCCTTTCAATACAAAGCACAAAGATAAGGGGAAAAATGGTGTCTCCCTGTCTTATTCCTCTCTTCGGCGAGAACCACTCTGATTGTTGCCCACTCCAATTAATTGCTAGCCTAGATGTTGAGATGCACTCCATGATGTTTCTTTTCCAAGTCAGATTGAACCCAATGTCCGATAATGTGTCCTCAATAAACTCCCAGGATAGCTTATCATAAGCCTTTTCCAGATCGATTTTCATCACCATCCATCCCACTGCGCCCTTCTTGGTCCGCATTGAATTCAGGACTTCTTGAAATACAATGATATTGTCCCCTATTTGCCTCCCTGGTACAAAGCTTGTCTGATGGTGGCCAACCAGCTCTTTTGAGACTTTTTTCAGTCTATTTGTCATTGCTTTGGTAATTACTTTGTATGACACATTGCATAAGCCTATCGGTCGGAGTTGCTTAACAGTTTCCGGAGCTGCTACCTTTGGTATCAAGGTTATAGAAGTATCATTTGTGCCTCGGGGGAGTTTCCCGGATTGAAAAAACTCTAATGCAAATTTCGAAACCACTTCTCCCACCACGCTCTAAGACTTCTGATAGAAGCCAGCCGTAAATCCATCAGGGCCCGGGGCTTTGCAAGGATCCATGTCAAATATGGCCTGTTTGATCTCTTCTTGGTCAAAGGGGCTGTTCATCTCTAGCCATTTATTCTCTGAAAGTCTGGGAAACTGGCCTTGGATGAAAGGGCTCGAAGGTCTTGAGCCAGTCTCCGAGAATAAATTGATGAAGTAGCTGCGGATGTGATCTGTTATGGCTGTGTCTTCTGTTAGCCAGGTACCATCCTCGGTCATGAGTTTGTCAATCTTAGTTCGGCTGTTATTGACCGATGTCGCGATATGGTAGTATCTCGTATTTCTCTCCCCTGACTTGATCCATTGTTCCCTCGATCTTTGGTACCAGATAATCTCCTCCTGTGCTAAGGTTTCATCCAACTCTTTCCTTAGTCGTTTTTCCAGCTTAAGTAGGTTTGGAGTCGGGTTGATGGTGAGGTAGTGTTGTACTCCTTTGATCCTGGCCAGCAGTCTCTTTTTTCTTTGGAATATATTGCCGAAAGTATTAACATTCCATAACCTTAGCGCCTCTGCTGCCGAAATCTTGTTGGCCTCGATGTCTTGGTCAGAACTCCATGATTGTTGAAGACACCTCAGATAGTCCTTGTGCGTTGTCCATGCCAGATTGAATCTAAAAGGTTTGATAACTTCACCTCTTGGCAGGGGATTGGTCGTAATCAGAATAGGTGTGTGGTCTGAATTGACCATTGGAAGGTGCTCTACTGTGGCATCCGGGAACCTCAATCTCCACTCTGTATTTGATAAGGCTCGGTCTAGGCGGGCGCTTCTGAAGGTCGTGGTGCTGATGCCTCTTGCCCAAGTGAAGTTTGGTCCTCTGAATCCCAAGTCAATCAGACCTTCACGGAAGATCCATTCCCTGAAGTCCGAGCATCTTGAAGCGTTAAAATGCTCCCTGTTGGATACTTCATTTGAACTGATAACTGAGTTAAAGTCTCCGCAGGCCAGCCATTGGGTACCGAAGTTAGCTTCCTGAAAGGACAGGTTAGAAAACAGGTCTTTTCGCAAATAAGCGTTCGGACTACCATAAACCAAAGATAACACCCATGGGGGTGAGTTATTCTCTTCCACCTGCAAGTTAACAAACTGAGGGTGTGTGCAAAGGACCTCGATTTTAAGGGGTAGATTCCAAAAAACCCAAATGCCTCCCGAGAATCCTACCGCTTCTACCCTAACCCACTCGTCAAAACCCAAACTAAAACAAATCGTGTTAGCTTGGTTGCCCGAAACTTTTGGTTCGAGCAGACAAACAATCTTAGGAGAATGATCTCTGCAAAAAAGTTTAAGAGTGCGCCTAAATGCCTTTGAGGCTGCACCTTGACAATTCCATACTAAGACAATCATTTAAAACAAAAGAAAGCAAATAAATATGTGCACAGTTGCACAAACAAACTCACAGTTGGAGACCAGCCTGGTCCAATTGACCAGTATCATCCTCCATGGCATCCGCAGCCTCTGCCAGTAAGTTGCCAGAAGCTCCGGTAGGATCAGGTGGATCACCGATAATGTTGATGTCCATGCCCGCCCTGTGTGATGCCTCCGGGGAGTCGTAGTGGTGGTGAACCACTGTGCTAACAACCTGCTTACCATGCCTCGATCCCCTTACGACCGTATGCTCTGATTCAGCCGCGGCTCGTCTTGGGGCCCCTCCTCTTCCTCCCCTTCCGCCACCAGCCCCTCTGCCAGCTGTTTGGGGCTGGTGCCTAGGCTGTGTTTGGTATGGTCTGCGATTCGTCTGGGGTTGGGGGTGGTTATTAGTCCGAATTCTTGGTAGATTTTCTGGGGGGATAGGGCTTTCTGCTACTGGTACGTTTCCCTCAGAAGCCGGAGCGGCAGCAGAATCTTCCAGGCTCTCTAGTGCCGCGTATCTCGAGTTTGTCACGAAATTCTCCGTGTTTGTGTTTGTCTGTTGTGAATATTGGCGTCCTCTGTCAAGCGTACCTGGGGTACGATTATCCACCCTTCTTGGTCCTCTTCTTTCCTTTCTGGTCACAAGCATCCATGCCCCGAAGTTCTCCTTATACTTGTGGGCTGAAGACGGTGGTTGTTGGGGTCTCGGGTGGGACCTTGCCGGTTGTTGGGGATCCTCTTGGCCTTCCATGGGCTGAACGCCGTCGCCATCACTTGAATTGATATGTTCGCCATCACATTGCCCCTGCTTATGCCCATAGACACCACATTTGAAGCACACCATATGAATCCCTTCATATTCAATCGGGTAAACCTCATCCGCCAGAGTGAATTTGGATAGGAGCGATTTCGTCATGTCTAACTCGACGCAGATTCTGGCAAACTTCCCCTTTGAGATCAAGCTTGTTGTGTTATCTACTTTAACCGGCCGACCCACTTCTTTACCTATCTTCATCAAGAAGTTCTCATCGAAATATTCGATCGGAATCGTAGGGAACCTAATCCAGACTAGAAGCTTGTTCAACTTACTCTTTCTGGGGATAAAGTTGGGAACCCATTGCTGTACTGATAGATAGTGGTCCAAGATAATCCATGGCCCTTCATACTTAACATATTCGTAGTCTCGTAGGGATTCGAATCTAGCCAAGTAGAAATCTAGATCGAGTGCGATTAGGTCGAAGCTTGCCTCCGGTCTCCACATTCTCTGTAGTCTGTTAAGCAAGAAGGAGTAACTTACCTTCCTTCCCAGAAGTCTGATTATGAGGGTCCTCTGTCATGGACGGCGTAGCCGCTCCTTTTCTTCCCTCGTAACTCGAATAATTGGGCAATTAGGTTCCGCCCTTTCGTTACCCATCTCCTCATCATCAGAAATATCCTCTTTCTCGAAGGGGAGTTCCGTCTCCTTTCTTCCCCAAGCCGTATTGGGTGTTTCCACAGGTGTACGCCATTGTGCCGAGTCTGGAGATTTCAGACCGGCGAATAGGGCTGAATCTTGGGCAGGGGTTGATTGCGGTGAATGGCCGACCGTTTCTTTGACATCGCGAGGTCGTTTCGTCTTCTTGGTACTTCGCTGTAGTAAATCTTCATCCTCCGGCGACCGGGTGGTCGCCGCAGGCGTGCCAGTCTCCGAGAGAGAATCTGTCTCCATTAGTAATAAATATGTTTAGGAGAGTAGATATATTTTGTTAATTAGAAATAAAGACTTTCCTAATAAAATACAAGTCTAAAATATTTTTTCAAAAAAAGACTCGGACAATATTGACTTTTTTTTTAATGATGTGGCATCTTTTACTTCAACACCGTTGTATAGCATCTATACATTGGCGGTGCATCAAATATTAATCCATAATGTAATTACATAAATCATGTTACATATCGATATTTTTTAAGATAATTACAGACAAGCGAGTCATATATTATTCAATTAATTGAGTAATACTTTTGCATTAATCTTTTAATAAAAAAATGTGCACTTTAAGATATTTGAATTGTTTATAATTTTATAATTAATTTTATTATCTAAATATATAATAAAAAATTTTATTTGTGCATCGCACGGGTAATTGGACAATTATTTGATCGAATTCAAGTAAGGATAACATCAGAAAACATAATAGATTCAACCCGTTTCATCAATTTCACTATATATAATATTTGTTGTTATAATTTATATAATTTTATATCGATCCAAATATTCTTAAAATATTATAACAAATTCATTCCGTGCAACACACGAGTGAAAATACTAGTTATAATTGAAAATAAAATTTTAGAAGGAATTGACATAGAAATTTTGTTGAATAATTTTGTATTTAAATATGAACGAAAAATGGCACTTTAAAATTAACTTTTAAATTGTATTCTTTCTTTGGTTAAATTATTATGCATTATATTTGGACAAAAAATTTTAATTACATTCTAATTTTTGTCATATAATACAATAACTTCCAAATGGGCTTCTATCTTCATCTTTCAGATGTCTTTTAAAATTATGTTTCTTACCTTTATAAATAGAAATATCTATCATTATAGCGAAATTCAAATATTAAAAAATATATCTCTTTCCCTATGTTCTACTATCTCTATTATTGTCTTTATCTTTGCAGTTTACTCTATTATATTTAAATTGCATCTCAGAATAAAAACAATGAAAGTTCAAATTAAACAATTAGACATTACTCTTATTTAATGTAACGAGCTTGCGGAGTTGCGGTTAACTAATGAAAATTGTGTTTCAAGGAGTATTGATGGTTGTTGAGTCCAAGAACACTATAAATATGCATCGATTTGCAGCATGAATGGGGCATAGAAGCCTTCTCTCCCATTTATGACCAGAGGTCATGACAAAGAAAGGGAAATTAGGAAAATTGGTTCAGCCTTTTCAAGCAATATAATTAAGAAACGAATTTGAGTAATTGTTCATTTTCAATTCTTTTCACTTTTGAATTACCACTTGTTTATCAAGCATTATTTAAATATTTTGAATATGTTGAAACCTCGGGTGTATAAATATGATGAACTTATCATACTATTTAAGAGTTAATTACACTGTTAATTTCAGTACTTGACTATAAAAACTAACAATTTAATCCCGTAACTATGCAATTTTTGACACATTTGGTCCACCGGCCAAATCAATTATGTGATTGTTACAAATCAATGGTGGCTGCTACAAATTATCTAGCTATTACAATTGTGTAATAATGTCCATACATTGGCTGTTACAAATTATCTAGCCGTTACAATTGTGTAATAATGTACTTACTTAATGTATTTTATAACAGGATTGTCTAATTATTTTATTAAGTTATGAGTTCTTCATCATGTGGTCGACCCTTATTTATACACATTGGTACGACACAATTTGTGCATATTTACTGTAAAAAATGACACTTTTTTCCCTGAGTTATAGTCTTATAGCATTTTTTTCCTCCTGAGTTATTCATGTTATTCACATTTGCCCCCTTAATTATTTTTAAAGAGACAATTTTTTTCCATTTGATGTTAAATGGATATTTTTATCCTTAAAATAATTATTTCATTTATTTTTTCTCCTCTAACAAATTATTGCTTATATGTAGGGATAATTACGGTTCGATTTGAACTGAACGGGACACTATAGCATCTGAACTGAAATAACAGGGATGCTTCTTGTTACAATTAATAACTGAAAAATATAATAATTGTTGAATTTAAACTATTTTAAAATAGAAAATCAGAATTTACAAAAATAAATAAATAAATTTTGAACCAATTGAAACTGGAATTAAAATAAATGTTAATCGGAACAGAATGAATTTATCATTTACAATGTTAACAAATCTGTTCGGTTCCGGTTCGTATTTATTATGATTCTAATTCCAGTTTAAACGCCGGCTCAAAATTTATTTATATATTTTTGTATATTATATTTTTTTTTATTTTTAAAATAATCTAAATTCAATAATATTTTTTATTTTTTCCGGTTCTAAATTGTAACAAGCAATAATTATTGTTGTAGGAGAAAAATAAAAGAAATCAATTATTTTAAAGGTAAAAATATCCATTTAACATCAAATGAGAAAAACTGTCACTTTAACATCACGTTTCCAAAATGTCATGGGGTAAAATTAAAAATAACAACATTAGGCTATTCCTAAAAACTCAGGAATAGCCTAATACCTAGGGGGGTCTAGGAATCTCTATTTCCTTTGCAAGGGAATAGGTCATTCCCAGAAACTTTCTGTTTTACCTCCATTCCAACCAAACATGCCATAAAAATAATTGAGGGGGCAAACGTAAAATGTGAATACATGAATAACTCAAGGGGAAAAAAATGCTATAAACCTATAATTCATGGAAAAAAGTGTCATTTTTCTTATTTACAACTAGTAATATATTATGTGTTAATTTTTAGTATTTGTATTTATTTTTAATAGATTTATTATATTTTAATAAATTCATTTTTAGTGTATAGTTTGAAAATAAACTTATCAATAATTCAAACTAAAATTAGTTACCTTAAGCTCTGAATATAAGTTTATAAGAGCTGTGCTACATTCTCTCCTTAAACTGGCAAAGAATTCAGATAAATGGGAATGATAACAGACAACTAAAAGAGAAAAAAAAAAATGATTAATATTCAGTGAAAGACGTGTTAGTTGCACAAAGGCAGGCCATAGGAAAGCAGATATGCACAAGTGATTAAAAAAATACTCCCATTTTCATTCAACATCAACAATGATGGAACATGATTGGCATTGCCAAATGAATGTTAAACCAAAAAAAAACCAATTTCCATCCAATAACCGGATTCCAGTTCCAAAGAGCATATGAATCAATAAGATAGTACAACATAAAAATTGGAAAAATTAAGTAAAATAACCACTTAATCCCAACCAACCTACTAACAAGTTAATGCCCCTAAGGCTAAGGGGAATCAGGAATTCTGAAGCAGAAACATAACGTCGGGCCATGATCCCCCGCGGGAGCCTCTCACAAGTCACAACAACTTCAACCCCATCAAAGAATGACTATTCATACTATTACAATTTGGCGACTTTTGGAACTTCCACCGGGAAGTTGTGAATTTCATCCATCCATGGATTTTTCTCCTTAGCAGGGTTGATAGTCCTTAAAGCTTTCCAAACTGCACTGTTACACTTGAACCCAGAGCCGAATGCTATCTGCCAAGTTCTATCACCCTTCCTAATCCTTCCCTTGGATTCTGAGTAGGATAATTCGTACCAAAGTGAGCTACTTGAGGTGTTTCCAAATCGGTAGAGTGTCATCCTTGAAGGTTCCATGTGCCAATCGGAGAGCTGCAAGTTTTTCTCCAATTCATCCAGCACTGCCCTTCCACCAGCATGAATGCAGAAGTGCTCGAATGCCAACTTAAAATCGGGTATGTATGGCTTAATCTTCATTTTGAAGATTTTTCTACCAACCAATGTGGCAAAGAAAAGCAACTGCTCGGACATGGGAAGCACGAGAGGACCCAGTGTAGTGATATTGGTCTTGAGAGCATCACCGGCAACTGCCATCAGTTCCTTTGACAGAGAAACTCCCACCTTTCCGTTCTCATCCTCCAACTGGGTAATGCAAGAAAAGCATTTGTCATCGGAACCTTTGTGGGTTCTAACAGTATGGACCAACTGGTATTTGGATCGTCTTCGATCAGACCTTTTGTTCGAAAGCAAAATGGCGGCCCCTCCCATCCGGAATAAACAGTTTGGAAGCAGCATTGATTTCTCATTCCCGAAATACCAGTTCAATGTGATGTTTTCCATGCTGAGCACCAAGGCATAAGTATTGGGATGGACTTGAAGGAGATCTTTGGCAAGGTCAATGGAGATCAAACCAGCACTACAACCCATTCCACCAAGATTATAACTAACAATGTTTCCACGAAGCTTGTAGTGGTTGACAATCATCGCAGACAAAGAAGGGGTCGGATTAAACAAGCTGCAATTCACAACTAAAATTCCAATGTCTTTTGGCTTAATACAAGTTTTTGCAAGGAGCTCATCAATAGCTCCAAACATCACAGTCTCAGCTTCTTTTCTTGCTTCAGCCATGCAAGGATTTGGTGGCACTCTTAACACAGCTTCAGGAAGATAAGTTGATTCACCAAGACCCGACCTCTCAAGAATCTTCTTTTGAAAACCAAGGTTATCCTCAGAGAACGTCCCGGTCAACCGGGACCTCTCCATGAAAATCTGCCTTGTGCACTTCCTAGCCTCCTCTGGCTTGTAGCAAGAGAAATTCACAAGGTACACAGGGCGTGGACGAGTGAGGAAATAAAGGGTGGACAAAAACACCAAAAGGGTGGAGCAAATGATGACAGAAATGAGATTGAATCTAAGATGATCCCACAAAACATAAACATCTTTCAGGGAGAAGGTAGACAATTGAGCAGCAATGACCACAACAAGGGGGGACAAAAATAGGTACATGCCATGGGTGATAAGGTAGTGGTATCCAAGTTTCACATACTTCAATTTCACAGACTGTTTGAAATCAGGCAGTTTTCTTGAAGATGTGGCCTCCTCTTGTTTTGGTTCACTCATTTTCATCTCTGCCACTGACTTGGATTTGGATTCACTCATCTATCCCACTCAATATGCTATGCTTCCCTGCCCAAAACAAATATCCACTATTTTAGTAAAAGCACAAAAGAGAATACAAGATCTGGGCAAATTAAAGTTGCAACAAAGAATTTGCAGATTAGACAAGGATCCAAAAATAGATTTCAAAAATTATCACTTTTTTCAGCTCTACAGTGCTTCACTGATTAACAGTTTCTCAAGAACCTCCACATCAAACTAAAAACAGCTTTCTAGTCTTCTACATCCAACAATTTCAAAACCATAGCTACAGAAAAGGTGAATTTTTTTTTTTTTTTTACATAAAGGTAAATTTACAGGTAACATAAAATTTTTTTTTTTTAAAAGCAAATACTCTTCCAGATTGAAAGGGAAACATCAACATTGGCATTCAGATGAAGATCTGGGAAACATCTAACTGGAAAAATCACAAGCAAACAAAACATTCACAGAAACACATATTATGTATTACATACAGAGGTCAAAGAAGTTTGAATTTAGCAGAGACCTAGATCAGAGAGGAGACCAACCTTGTTGAAATGCGGAAAACCCCAAACCGCTGGCCACGGAGAAACCTAATAGCGTATAGAGAAGAGAGAGAAAGCGAGGGAGAGAGAGAGAGAGAGAGAAGAGACAGAGAGAATTGGCTTGGAGATGAGATGTGTTGTGCCTGCCTGAGTCCTGAGGTGAATAAATAAAGGGTGCATGGAGGCTACAATGTGAATTTCTTGATTCTATTATTATTGTTTATTAGTTGTACGCACAAACGTGGGCCCTACTATTTTATTTATTTATTTTCTGATAAATTCAATTTAAGAAAAATCTTTTATTCAATATTTAAAATCGATCATTTCTATTGAATTTATGTTCAATCTGGATAATTTTTTTTGCTCATATGTGACTATTCATCACTCATAAGCGAATATTCATCAGTCATAAGCCCTTAATTAGTCCTTTTACAATGAATAACAACCTTGATTGACCTACCTCCATCCCATTTTGATTACCTGATTCGTTTAACGAGACTTGATTGAATTTATTTTTAATCTTATTTTTTATAATATTAAGTTTAATATTGCCAAATACCTTATGGTCTAGTGGCACCCGGTGTCCCGGACAAAAAAAAAGAATTGGTTTGGTCAATGAATAGTAAATAGGACAAAAGTTGGTTTGACCAATGAATAGTAAATAGGACGTAAAAATGGGACAGAGGGAGTATTACGTTTCAAATTTAATTGTTTATGATGAAAATTGAATAATAACATTTGCACCACTAATAATTCAATAGTGATACTGATAATTGACATATGATGGAAGGGTATAAGTTATAATTTTTCTTAATTTTAAATTTATTTTCTATAATCTGATTAACTAGGGAGCATAAATAAAAAAAAAAAAAAAAAAAAAAAAAAAAAAAAGTAAAGTGGGATGATGAAGATAGAAAGATAGACAAGCAGTGAAGTTTAAGAATTCAAAAATATAACGTGGGGATGAAAAAGAAATTAAAACACGTACAAATGTGAAATGTGAGTGTGCGAGTAACGGCTAAAACGTTGTTTCGTGAGGTTTTCTGAGTCGGGCTGTCGTAGTTGACCGTTGAAAATGAAATCGGAGAAGGTGTGGCGGCCGTATGCCCAATGCCCATGCCTCCTTTAATGGATCATATATGGACTCTCCCTTCTAGATTCTCACATCACTCCATTCTTTATCATGTTGACTTTTCTTGGACAAATTACATTATATTCTTATACAAATCCTTAAAATTACGATGATTAATAAGTTTATGGCCATGTTTGGTAAATAATCAGTCTATCAGTCAATTTTGACTTATTTAATCACTATTAGTTGTTTGGTTAATAAGATTTTTGTAACTCCAAAATGCTAAAATTCAAAAGGCTATTCAAAGTAGCATTTTCAATTAACTTTTTGAGAAAAGAAATTATACTAAATAGCTATCAGCTAACAACCAATTTATCAAACAACTTTCTATAATCAGCTAATATTATCAACAAATCATACCTTCTAACCCTAACAGCCAACCCAATCAGCCAACAACCATTTACCAAACAGGGCCTATATATACTTTTAGGTTTTAATTGAGATTATGCTATTAATTCTGTTCTTACGTGAGTCATTAAAATGATAGGAGAGGATTATAATCTTTTCAAAACTTGAAGACCAAATTACTAAGGATGGAGATATAAAACACAACCTAGCTTGTTTTGAAACTTGAAAATCATATATGTACAGGGGAGGGTTAAGGTGAGAAAAGGTTCCACATGTAATTAAGAATTGATTTAATCCATACATTTGGTGAGAATGAGAGGAAAATTGGTGAGATTAGTTTTATAAATATTACATATTTAAAAGTTTAATAATTATAAAATTGATTTCGTGTTTTTTTCCTACAAAATCCTTATCATTGATAAATTTTTGTTAGCGATTGTTATTATTCTTCACTTTTTAACACGGGAGGCACGGGAGCTGGCTCAGGGGGCCGGGAATTGTCACAGGTTCTCCTGGAATTCTTCCCCACAAAGAGAGTTCATTTGCCACTTGAACTACTCCATTGGGTTATTAAATCTCACCCTATTTGAGCTTAATTCAAGCGAATAAGTCTATATAATTTTAAGGATTAGCTATGTGCCCAACGGAATAATTTGTGTGAGATACAATAAAGGTGATGACATTAGATTTAAATAAGAAAATATTATTACAAGTAATGAATGGTTAAAGTATGCAGAAATATAATGCGTAAAGGAAAATAATGAACAACAAATTTATAATAAAATGGTTCGAAAGTGCATGTAATCCTTCTACTCCACTTTACTCCTATCTCTATGATAAATTCACTATATCCACCACCAACGCTATTTTCAAGATTTCACAATTCCTTTGTTGCTTTTCTCTTATGCACAAGACTTAGTGCTTTGATCATAAATTCAACACTAATCTTAGGATTTCACAACTCTTGTGTTACTTTTCTCTTTCTATCTTCGGTAGATATCTTTACTCAAAGAAAATAAATTTCCTTTATCCAACATAGATACTTTTAATGAGTAATCTCCTTCTCTGCTAGATATCTCTATGAAACTTCTAAGAATGAATAGAACTTGAAGATAGAGAAACTTCTAAGAATGAATAGAACTTGAAGATGATTTTTGCGCTTAATGTTTTCTCTGTTTTCCCTTTTATATTTTCTTCAAATACACTTCATGCCTTTTTATAAATGATCAAAATTCAATTGGTTAGAGAGGTATATTTTTTTATTTCACTACAAGAAAAATTGTGATTCGCCATAGAAAAATTTCGTCGCAAAAATGGAAAATTTCGTCGCAAATACAATTTTGCGACGAAATTTTGCATTTTCGTGACGGAATCCATTACGTTGTCTCTAGGCTTTTCATATTTCATTTCACGACGAAAATAATTTGTCGCGAGCGGTGGCGACAAAAAACGACAATAGAATTTTCCGTTGCAAAGTAGGCGACAAAAATTCTTCCGTCGTGAGTTCGTCGTAATTTTGGCAACAAAAATGTTTCCTTTTTGTCGTCATCGCGTAAAAAAATATTTCATCACGAAACTCATATTCTGTTGCATATTTCCATCGTGAAATTTAACGGAGGAAATAATTATTGTCGCGATTACGTCACTAACCTTTCTGTTAGGAACATTTGTATTTAGATTTTGATTATACCAAAAGATTAGGAATTTTAGTCCCCAACTTATTTTATTTTCTAGACTGAGGATTTGTACTCTTGGTTTCGAATAGTCTGAATAACTAATCCGAATAGTTATGTTTTGGATAGTTAAATCAACCAGAATAGTAACCCAAATGGCTACATCTCGGACAACCAGGAAGAAGCTTTAGAGGATAGAAGTGTTAATTACCCAAATACTCGTAATCGGAAGACTTTAAAAAGTGTTAAGGTTCAAAATGCTAACTCGAATAGTGGAAGTTAACAACTCGAAAAGGACTGCCCAAGACATTCTCTGAGCTAACAGTTTGAAACCTTAAAACACTAGCATCTTATGGTAAAGCGTGACCAAGGCAAATTGAGTCCTAGGCACACATCCCAAGAAGACTTTCCACAAAAAAAAAAAAACTTTTGCAGAAAAAAAAGATATGTTTAGCACAAAATAAGGAGACTAACGGTTGGAAAATCTGACACGTAAAAGCCACTTTTTTCTAGATTATACGCTAGTATTTAATCACTGGGTAATAAACATTTGAAATAGGGTTTTTCATCCAACAGATCCTTTTCAAAACGCCTATAAATACCTTCACTCAAGGAAATAGAAGGTGCTGGTCAATTTGAAAATTCTATAAGTACTCAAGTATTCATAAGTTTCACATCTAGTGACTAGTGAGAGAAGAGATTAAAGCTACAAAGTCATATCCAGAAATTCAAGAAGCTTGTGTTGTGTACTCGAGAATATAAAGTCATTCAAAGCCAAGTCTTCTAGTTAGAGAAAGAAGAATTTTTATCTACAACCTTTGTAACTTTACTTGGTAGAAGTAGAAACAGGCGGAGTAAACTCTCGGAGTTGAAAAACCTAGACTCTCAAAGCCAGCTTAGTGATCAAGGCTTGGGTGGTCTTTTTGTATTAAATGGATTAGTGCAAACCTCCTTAAGAGTCTTAATGAGATGAGTGAAGTAGGTTTGGTTTAGCCGAACCATTATAAAAATCTCTCTCTCTCTCTCTCTCTCTCTCTCTCTCTATATATATATATATATATATATATATATATAGTATTTTTTTTTCATACTATGATATGATCTCATTTATGCATATTTTTCTACTTGATTTTGATTTACTTTTGAACCTAAGTGCATTAAATTGCCATCTTCAATGCGTATTTCATTGCTTTCTCATGCAAATATGGTTTCATTCTTGATTTGAGTGCTTTTATGATGTTTGTTAGTGTTTTGAAACCATTGTAGATCAAATGCAAAAGCAATGGAACATTTTAAGGCATGCTTGGAGTAAAAAAAGGATGAAGAATGTTGATTTTGAAGGCTTAACGCATCGAAATATTCCAGTATGCACTGTCTGGGCGGAGATCAAGGCTTGACGCATCAAGAGTTTCCAGTATGACAAGTTTGGGCGAAGATCAAGGCTCGACGTGTCGAGCCCCTGTCTCGATGCGTCGAGAATCTAGTACTGTGCAGAATTTTAGCTCTGTAGAATTTCTTGTTTTGCCTTTATTTGGTCGATCTCCACTATAAAATGCTCATTTTCCCAAAACCCCAAGACTAAGCTGCGCTTTTGGAGACAAAAGGAGTGAGTGAAAGGGTGTGTTATCTCTTCAAGAAGTCTAAGGAGGGATCAACCAACTTTTGGGAGAAGATAGTCACCTGAAAGAGCTACAAGGGCTTTGGAGGAAGAAAGAAAAGCTAGGAAGGCTACATTTGGGAGAATCACTTCCTCTTTTCGTTTTACTTTCTTAGTTTCTTGTAAACTCTTTAACATTTGTGTTTTGAATTCAATATTAGCTATGATTGGCTAAAACAACTTAGGGATTTTTGGGTAAAAAGTGTTTATGAGCTTAATATGCCTAGTTCTTCATGTTTTAATGAAATATTTATATTTGGGTTTTATGACTTGTGTTGCAATTGTGATTTACATTGTTGATGCTTGTTATTAAGGATCCAAATTGCTTGTTTCATTGCTATATTTATGTCTTGATGGGAGTTAAGATAGAAATTAGGGCACCCACAATTGCACTTGAGTATTGCTTCTTGGAAAAGAACATTTAGTTAAGGGGTTTTAAGATGCTTGTTCTTGTTCTTGTATTGTTGGAGTTATGGGAATAATTCCTCTCTTGTGTGCATCTTAAACACTTATTTAAACCCAAATTGAATATTTCACTTTAGGTTGGCTCTAGGTGATTAAACACTTGAACCCGAAAATCTCATTCTCACTCTATTGTTTTCGGCAACTTGCTTTCGTCACTTGTTTTCTTTATTCTCTTTAATTACTATTACATTTACAATCAATCAATCACCATTTTCGCTAGGATTATCTTCTTGTGAATGGATTAGTAGCTAATGCTAGATACGCTCTGCTTCTTTGTGGATCGATAACCCGATACTTCGGGTATTTGTTTGTCACAAAATATGCTACAATCATACTACTCAATGCATACATTATCACAAACAAACCTTAACGAGTTTACAAGAACAAATTACGTGCAAACCAACAAACAAAAAGGGTTAACAAGAATTTATACTATGCATATTCTACAAGACGTTGAAGTTACCTCTCGAGTTACTTTTTTCTTTTAGTACTACTGACTCTATTACAATGCAGTATCTGTTCATAACTACTTTCTCAACCTACTGAAGCACAAAGAGTCAGCATCGCCTCGACTGAGGCTCGAACTCACCGCCTTCCACATGAGGGTGCAACCAGGTGCCACTAGACCACAAGGCCATTGACCTCTCGAGTTACTTGAATGAATCACAAAAAATTTTTAAAATCTAACAAGTCTATTCACCCCCAAGACTTATTCCCTAACCCTCCAGGACCGACAAGTGGTATCAGTGCAATTACTTTGAACAGTAAACACTTTGTGTATACTGCTTAGTGATCTTCATTTTGAAAAACAAAACCATTTTGTGTTGCACGTATATTTTACTCAAAAATATGGATGATCATTCATCTAAAAATATTATGTTCAATCTAAATAAATTTGATGATTAGAAGGTTCGTATGCAGACCCATCTTGCGGCCTTACATGACGAGATGTGGGACATTATCATTGATGGACCCGTCCAGATTATGATGGTCAACACTCACGCAGCAGCACAAGGACCGGATGCTCCTGAATAAGTTCTAAAGCCAAAGCATGCATGGATACTTGATGATAGAATGAGGAACCAAAGAGAGTTGGGAATCGATTCATGAAGAAGTTTGAGAACTTCTGAATGATTGATGGGGAATCGATTTTCGAAATGGAAACCCCATTCATGAAGTTGCTCTAAGAGAATTTCGATCTAGGCAAGAAGCTAACACAAAAAGAGATCAATCTCAAGGTTCATCGAGGATTAACCGAGCAGTGGGAAATGAAGGTGATAGCCATGAGAAATCATCGGGATCTAAAGATTACCCAACCGACAAGTTGTTCAATGACCTAAAAGCCTACGAGTTTGAGCAACAACCGAGGTATGAGAATAGCGAGCCAAAGAGTGCAGCTCTAGTTGTTGATCAGCAGCCATCCACGTCATCAAGGTCAAACTATAACCTTTCTGATTTTTAACTGACAAGCATTTTGCAATGTTTGTTAATAAATTCAAAAGGTTCATGAGAAAGGACAACATTCAATGAAACTCCTCAACTCTCTCATCCTCAAACCGGAGAAACTCAGAGAGGTTAAGTGCCTCGAAGAGTAAAGACTCCGAGGAGATGTAGAATCTCTAGTACAACTACTGAATGCCTGGCCACTAAAAAACATATTGCCTATACCCTATAGTACAAAAGCATCAAGAGCAACCAAGGAGTGCCAACAAGGATGATCCGCGAAACGCATCTGGAGAGAGGAGTGGTAGATCGTGAAAAACCCACTCAAAAGGCGATAGGAGGAAAAACGCACTGGTCTTGTACAGTGAAAACTCAAGAGATGAAAAGGGGTTCATCTGCTTTTACAACCAAGAAGAATAAGAAAACGACTTGTGTTTAATGGCTAAGGACGAAGAGGTAAACTCTCAACCATCTTCCTCTGAACGTGATTCTGATTCTAGTACTTATGAAGATCCTATGGATTTAGTTATGAAACGGATGAAGGACTTCAAATGTGTGAAAAACACTCAAGCTAAATTAATAGAAGAGAATACTCAACTTTTGGCCGAACGTAAATCTTTCAAGAGCATTGTGCTCAAAAATGCTAAAATGATAAGCACAATAGGCTAGTTCGAGAAACAAGTTCTCTTACTCAAGGAAGAATGCAAAGCAAGAGAAGTGAGAGAGCACAAATTGCGTGAGGTCATAGCGACCTTTACTAATTCATCCAAGATGAATGATCAAATGGTAAGTAAGCAAAGGCCAATTGGTGATAAAGTCAGACTAGGTTATGATCCCAGGTCTCTATCACATTTACTATTGACCAAATCATCAGATCCTTCTACACGTGGAGGTTTAAAATATGTTTTTGTTAAAGGTCAAGATATTTAACCCGAACCTTTAAAAGTTGTTGACAAAGTCAAGGCACCACAAACGAGTGGTCAATCGAAAGGTGACATTGTTTGAAAGGTTGTAGAACCTTTGAAAGGTAATCTGAAAAGTGCCCCGAGCACTACATAGAATAGACCAAGCAGTAGTAGACCTAGTGGTCAACATGCAAATGGTCAACCTAAGAAGAATAACCATTCTAGAAGTAAGCCTAAAAACAACTCGAAAAGTAACCATTCGAGAAGAAGACTGAATAGTTCTTCGAATGGTAAGCCAAAAAGGTTCGCAAACCCTAGAGGTTTACTAAAAGACCAATGGGAGGTACCAGAAGGTTATTTCCTTCTGATGAGGATCGGCTTATGATACATGAAGTTGAAAGTGTAATTTGAGAGGTTTCATAGGCATAAGAAACAATTCTATTCTAGGGTGCATAGCAATATGGCTCGACCCTAATTTCAGAAAATATATGCACCTAAAAGCCCAGAATTTACCAAAACATCCCTTATGATTATACTTCTTTTAATGGCTACATTGGACTTAGACTTGGATTAATGGGTCCTAGATACAAATGGATGCTTAAACTCACTAACCAGGAAGGACCCAAGAAGGTATGTGTACTTAAATCAAATTAATTTTTGATTTCAGGTTACTAGGGTTGTTTGGTACATGGAAAGTGGTTTTTGGTGCTGAGACGAATGGTCAAACCAAAGGGATTGGTGATATTTCGAAGAATGAATTAACTATCAAGAGCGATTCGTACGTTGAGGGTATGAAGATCAATCTACACAGTACAAGTTAGTTTTGTGATAGGGCTACAAAGTAGAATTCTTCAAGGATGACTGTCATGTTATGAATGAAGAAAAAAAGGAGACTATTCTTTAAGCAAGGAGAAGAAAGAACATCCACGTGGTGGATTAGAACTCGGCTAGCTTAGACCAAATGTTTGCCTGGTAGCGAAAGGTGACTCTAACCTTAGTTAGGATTGGTACAACAAGCTAAACCACCTCAATTTTAAGGCCATTAACAAGTTAGCCAGAGGAGACTTGGGAGAGGGACTACCAAACATGACTTATAACAAAGATAGGGTTTGTGAAGCTTGTCAAAAAGGGAAGCAAATCAAATATTTGTTTAAGTCAAAATCTATGGAGTCAACTTCTAGACCTTTGAGTCTACTCCATATATTCTATTTGAGCCAACAAACCCTGTAAGCTTAAGTGGAAAGAAAATATACTTTAGTGGCATCAAATGACTAAACTAAGTATATGTGGAGTCTATTTTTAAAGAAGAAAAATGAAACCGAGATGTTACTGCCCGAATTGTTGAAGCAATTGCAGAACGAGAAAGGTTCAACCAATGTGAATATTCGTTTAGATCAAGAGACAGAATTTTTAAATCAAGTGATCAAGGACTTTACTGGTGAGTTTGATATTCTTCATCAACTTTTAGCTACAAAGACACCATAGCAAAATGGTGTTGCCAAGAGGAGAAACTGGACACTTAAGGAAGCCGCAAGGTCCATGATTGTACTTTCCGGTTTGCCTAAAAGATTTTGGGCTGAAGTTGTTAACACATCATATTACATCCAAAATCGTTCCATAATTCATAAAGTTCATGGGAAGACACCCTACAAACTATGAAAAGGCAAAAAGCCAGTTGTGAGCTACTTCCATATATTCGGTTGTAAATGCTTTATTCACAACAACAAAAAGTCAAATCTCAAAACCTTTGATGAAAGAGTTGATGAAGGACTGTTTTTGGGATATTCAACAATTAGCAAGGCTTTTCGAGTACTAAACAAGAGAACCATGGTGGTAGAAGAATCCATCCATGTTGTGTTTGATGAAAGGAGTGTAAATCGAGAGGTAAAAGACTTATCCGAGAGGTTCGATAGGTTGGACGTTCGAGTAGACAATTAGACAGAATCAAAACATTCATCAAAATCGTTGGACCGAATTGTAGACGACAAAGAGATAAACCGAGTAGTTGAGTCTGAATCATTGGAAAATCTTACCATTCGACTGCCTAATCAGCCATAACCACTCGCACAATCAAAAGAAGTTGAGGCACCAACTTCAAACATCTATGAAGTGGATGAACAAGCACCTCCAACTGATTTTCAACCAGATTTAAGATGGTTAAGAGAGATCCACCAGATCAGGTCATTGGAGATGTAAGACAAGGTATAAGGACAAGATCATCTATTCGTGAAAGCATGATGACTTAGTTTCTTTAACAAATTGATACCTACTAGGTGTAAGGTACGAGAGGGTGACATGCCAAGCACCTTGTGCTCAATTGGCATGTAGTGACCACCCTTAGATGGGAGGTCATGAGTTCGAGTCTCAGTGGTGGAGATCTCGAAATTGACTCTTTGTGCTTCAACAGGTTGAGAAAAAGTATAGATGAACAGATACTACAATGTAATAGGGTCAGTTGTATTCAAAAAAAAATAAAAAATAAAAAATCAAACGCACAAGATTAGTCCTCACGTTCTCACATTAGGGGTGGTTCTCATTTGAACGCAACTCTCTCTCTCTATATATATATATATATGACATACCGGGGTATATTCCCTATCAATGTCATCTTAGGAAATCAAATCTAGGCCATCCAAATAAAAAATCGAACGCACAAGATTAGTCCTCACATTAAGGATGGTTCTCATTTGAACGCAACTCTCTCTCTCTCTCCATATATATATATATGGCCAGTTTTTTAATTTGCGTGACCCTGTACTGGTAAATAAGTGAGGCCCTATCAAAGTATAAATAAACTGTAAATTGAAGAAAAAATTGCAAAGAGAAAAATGCAAAAAAAAAACTTAATTTTAGGTCAATATAATCACAAATACAGTCAAAGACCTTGTGGTCTAGTGGCGTCCGGTGTCCCGGTTAACACTCCCACATAGATGATGGGAGTGGGTTCGAGCCTCAGTGGAGTCAATTGTTGACTCTTTGTGCTTCATTAGGTTGAGAGAGTAGTTATGAGCACGAGCCTCAAGTAGAGTCAATTGTTGACTCTTTGTGCTTCATTAGGTTGAGAAAGTAGTTATGAGCACGAGCCTCAAGTAGAGTCAATTGTTGACTCTTTGTGCTCCATTAGGTTGAGAAAGTAGTTATGAGCAGATAGGCCATTGTAACAGAGTGATAAGGAGAGTTGGTTGGTCCGAATTCGTTTGACACAGTCATCTTGACCACGACGCTTCATTGATGTTTTGCCTTTCCCACTTCCACAACAATTTGAAAATGTCTTCTCTCTCTTAAAAGATCAAAATAAAAGACATTTTGAAAAAGTCTGAGATTTGATGAGTAAACTTCTTGTACACTTTTCACTATTACAAATAGTAAATTACTTTTTACTGATTTTTTTCTTTTTCTTTTTAATAATGTTTGTACCATGAGAATTACCTTTTTTTTTTTTTTTAAAAAAAAAACACATAAAATGAGAAAAGTCGTTTTCTGTTCAAAATTAATTACTCCTTTTTAAATTACAGAATAGAAATGATGAATGCAAATCATTAAAAAATGTTTTTCATGTTTTTTAAATTTGGATATTCACATAACATGTTTTTAATAACAAGGGTAATACTACTTATCCATCCAAAATTTGTCTATCATAAATTTTCTTCTTTGGTGGGATTAGCCAATTCATGGATACTCAATTATTATAAATCATAATGAAATTCAGAGCTAAAACTTTAACAGCACGTTGATTCACAGAATGAATTTTGAGGTAATAGGAATGCTATTCCATAAGGAATGGAATAGGCAAGGAATATAATAGGAATTGTATTTTATTGTTTGGTTCGCAAGAGGAATAGACTTTAGAATTATATTACAGTGTTTGATTGGTTTAAGAAATAGAAATGAAATATGTTTTAAAAGACATAAATACCCTTATAAAATATGTAATAATAATAATAATAATAATAATAATAATAATAATAATAATACAAAACAAAATTATATATAAAATAGCGAGTTTAACCAGCGGATTGTATTAGCAGTTTGTAAAAAAATATTTGGTAAAATTAGTTGTTTAGGTTAGTAGTTAACATGTAAAATGACCTATAAGGATATTCATGTTATTATTAATATTATTATTATGTTAATATAATAATATTAATAACAATAATAAGAAAAAAGGAATAATAATAATACAAAACAAAATTACATATAAAATAATTTTTTTTAAAAACACAAATGGGAGTTTTTGATCCCGATTGGTAACTCAGGAAGAGGAGCTCATTTGAACTTCTCTATATAATGCTTCTCTTTTGAAATTAACAACAGGATGAGGAAGTCTTAAAGAACCAAAAGCTCCTTCATTTAAGGAGCCTTAATTTCTCTTAGTAGATCTGTCAATACGGGCTAACCCGGCCCATACGGGTTGGTGAAAAAACGGGCCGGGACGGCCCGGCTCGTTTTTTAAACGGGTTGGGATTTTCCCAACCCAACCCGTTAGTTACGGGCTAAACGAGCCAGCCTGTTTATTTATTTACTTATTTTTTATATTATTAAAATTTATTAATTTTTGTATCGCTTAAGAATTGAAACAACAACCTCGAAGTTAACAATTACCACTATTTCCAACTAAACACATGAATCTTTTTGTACAAATACCATATATGAATACACACACACACACACACTCTGTTGTTATGTATACAGTATGCATACTCTTTTGTTTATGTTTGCTGTACTAATGTGGATATATATATCATTTGAAAGACAGCAATTCACCAACATATATGTTAATAATGCTATTTAAAGTATGTATGTACGTACTTTTATACATATATATATATAAAATTTTTATTTCATACTAATATAATTTACATGTAACATACTAATCAAAGTCTTATTAACAACATTTTAAAATATTAATACAATACCTAATTACACAACAAGTTTGAGGGTAGGGCGGGGTTGGTGTGGGTGGTTATAACCCATGGGCCAACCCGTACTCCCACACGGGTTATACGGTCCGGGTTGAAAACGGGTCGGGCTAGAAATTTTCCAACCGGCCCGCCAAAAATACGGGTTAAACGGGCCCAAACCGACGAGTTGGGCCCGTTTTGACAGCTCTACTCTTAGTTACAACCTTTTTTTTTAAAAAAAATTATATAGGGGCGTTTTGGAAAAAGAAAGATATACTGTGATTGTTATTCCATTCCAAGCCTATTCTGCAAACCAAACGTGCCATAAAGGAATATATATATATATTAATATATATATATATATTCCTTCAAACAATCTATAAATGTCGCTGCATTCATTGTTACCTCATCGAATACTTAGCTTTTGCTTTCCATGGTGGAGTCAGAAAACAAAGTGAATGGGGTAGAAAGTTAAAACAAATATGATTCTTTTTTTTTTCTTTTTTTTTTTTCATAAATTACGAAATTCTATTAATTAGAAAAAATGGTTTGAATTTAATACAAAATATATAATAAATTAGAATAAAATATTTATTAGATACCATACACTACATAATAATGTCCTTTCAGTTTTTTTTTTTTATTTTTTATTTTGAAATCTTTGTAAGATATTTTCATTTGACACACTATTATAGTTGTTTAGAAGAATATAATACTACTTCTCCCTCCTATGTGTACCTTGATATGGCCATAAAATTATTTATTTGTTTGATGCTCATGAATTACCTAATAACTTCATCACAAGTTATAAAATAAATATGCTTAATCATCAAGTTGATTAAAATCCAGATACTACCCCATCAACAAATGAATATTATGAGGGTTTGTAGCATCACGCTTTTCAAAATATGACACTATATGATATAATATCCATGTTTATATATACTTTCTTAACCTACTAAAGCCCAACGAGTCAATATCGACCCTACTAAGGTTCAAACTCATGCCGCTTGTCCACAAAGTCTTTGGTAAAGAATAACTATCTAGTATAGGAGATTTGTGATTGTTTTTCATCTTTTTAAAATCATAGGGAAGATTTAAAGATTAAATGATAAATTTAATTTTAAAAAATCACACGTCTTTGATGTATTTTAAATTTCCTTACCACTTGCACTTTCATTTTTTTTTCATCAATAATTAAACTATATATGTGCAACAATTATGACGACTAATATTTTTCATGACAAGATAGACCAGAGCAGCCACCTTCATGCACTCCCATATGGAAGAGGTGGGTTCGAGTATCAGTGGAGGCAATATTGGCTCTTTGTGCTTCAATAGGTTGAGAAAGTAGTTATGAACATATACTACATTGTAATAGAATCAGTAGTAATCATTTTTATGCCAATGACCTTGTAGTTTAGTGATTTTGGAAATTTTGTAATACTTTTATACCAATAAACATTTCAAATATGATTAATTACTTTAACAAATAATAACTAGCATGGAGTAGTTGGCTACTTCAACGCCCATCCCCATTTGTGGGTTTTAAGGAGATTTTGGAATATAATAGTAAAACTTTTGGGATTGAGTTTTTAACAAATGTGGGAGGTAGTTTTTTTGGAAATTTTTCTCCTACAAAATTGGGGTTCTTGGCAGTGGAAAGTGAGGCCCACTGGCGGAGAAGAATCGCGTCTCACGTGCGTGAGGCGCGAGAGGGCACGTGCAGTGCACGCACCCGCCTGGGCACGTAAATAATTTTTTAAATTTTGTTTTCAATTTTTTTTTGTTTTATTTTTTCATTTATTTTTTTTTCCACTCCCATATTCTCTTTCCTAATCACACATAGAAAAACTCCTCAAAAACCATGCCAAAATCTCCACTAATGAGCTGAGGAAGGCCTTAGGGGGCATTTGGTTCATGAAATGTGAGATTGCCTTAGGTAATAGGATTACCTCTTGAAAGGTAATGTGAGATTTCTAGATTGTAAGATTACCTTGTATGATTGGTTTAGATTGTGAGAGTATAATATTACAGCGTTTGGTTAAGGGTTACATTTTAGGTTATAAGGATCAATTACTATAATGTCCTCTCTCTCTATATATATATATATATACTATATATATATTGTGTGCATTGTGCACCTGAAGTATTAGATTGTGTGTATTTGTGTAGTAGTTCGTAAGTTCTGACCTAAGTAATATATATATATATATATATATATATATATATATCGAGAGAGAGAGAGAGAGAGAGAGAGAGAGAGAGAGAGAGAGAGAGAGAGGCTTTTAGTCCTATATGAACCATCTTAATATGAGTACTTAAAGAACCAATTGTGGCTTTCTAATCTTTAAGATGCACGGATGAGATTTATTTTGATTAAAAAGGCCAAAATTGTTTATCTTTGGGTGTAAAATATTTTCGCCAGATTATTTAGGGGTAAAATTGGGATGATTTCTTTTTAATTATTGATTTCCATTTCAAACCCTTTTACCTCATCTATATATATATAATAATAGAAGTGCCTAGCTAAATTTCCCCCCCAAAACTTAAGGACATTTTTGTAAAACCAATCTCATAATTATTTAATTGAAAATCATTGATTTTATTAACTAACTAACTAATTATTTAATTGAAAATCAATTAAATTTATTTCTTCAAATTTATTTTGAGAGATTGACAGTTTCTTTTCTTTTGGCTAATTTTGGGGACAAAAAACCATCCAAATTATCTAATCTTCCCTTAATTTTTTTTTTTGAAAATTAATCTTCCCTTAATTAATTTAGCTAATAGGGGACAGAATTATGTAGCACCTAAATAACCTCCATAATTCATGGATGTGAAGGACTACCATTTATTTTCTTCTTCCATCTTCAACTCTCTCTATCTCTCTCTTTATAACTATAAATACAAGAAGAAACACAGTCAACCATTACCACCAATTTTCATCTCTCTCTTTTTTTTTAAAAAAGTAATTGTCATCTCTCTTAGTTATGCTATTTTCCTTCCCCTACATGCTCTCTTTCTCATCCATGATTCTCTGATCTATCTCTCGCCAGTTTTTCATCACCCATCACCATGTCTCCCTCCCCCCTCCCCTCCCCTCTATTCTCTCTTGCCTCAAATAATGATGGTAAGAATTCTGGATGATTAGGTGGTGATGATGAGATAGTGAGTGTTCTATGTTGTTGTAGTAATAGGACGAAAATATATAAATATTCAAGCCTATACTAACTTTGTCTACACCATGTTTTTATATGAAATGATTTTTTATTTTTTTTTTACAGGTGAAGATGTGTAGTAATTCACGATGGATTTAAGAAATGACGGATTAAGTCTATCTAAGAATAGACTTTGCAGTATATTTATTATCTTAAAAATTATATGGTTGTATATTTATTTCAATTTACTGTATTAAGTTGTACTTGAATTATTTATTTTAGGTTGTAAATTAGCCTTAGCATTTGAATTAGGTTGTAAATTAACCTTAGCGTTTGGATATAGGAGAAATAACTCAGTTTGATGATAACACCCATGAGTTAGATGTTTATGTAAGGGAAGAATTTTACCCTTAATTTTGAATATGAAAATTAGAGTGTCATAAGTTACTAATATATTCTGTTAAGATGATAATAACAACAACAACAATAATAACAATAATAATAATAATAATAATAATAATACAACAATAATAATAATAATAATAATACTCCGTAATACAGAGTAATAATAATTCAAAATTATTAATATAATAAGTTCTTAATAAAATTTTAATAATAAAAAGGAAACATAATAATAATAAAATAAACTTACCAGGAAAAATGGAAAAGGAAACAAAATTAACTTTCAATGAAACATAATAATAATAATAATAATAATAATAATAATAATAATAATAATAATAATAATTCTCTCAAAATAATAATAATAATAATAATAATAATAATACCAATAAAAAGAAAAATTCTATCAAAAATTACTAATTAATAACAGAAAGGATATGAAATCTATATTGTTATTAAAAAAAATCTTCCTTTCGTACAAGCACGCCCAAACACTTGTGCTCAAACAATAGAAAATGAAAAATAAAAAAGGAAATGGAATTCACTTATTACTACCAATAATAATCAGTAAAAAAGTTAGCACTAAAAATGAAAAAAAAAAAAGATTCGTAATTCACTAATTAATACTAATAATGTTAGCCGTAAAAAAAGAAAAAATGGAAAAGAAAATGGAATTCAATTAGGAAGCGAAATTTACTTAATAATAAAATACATACTTAGCTAACCTCATCCCAGAAACTGAATGCATTGCTAAATGATGTGGCAAGAGGGAGAAACTTTGTTCTTTTTTATTTTCAGCCTATGTGGATAGCAATGGGAGAAAGAAATTGCTAACTTAGCAAGTGGAGAGAGAAGCAATGTGGTAGCTTTTTCTGTCAATCATTTCACATTTTCTTTTTTTTTTTTTTGTAATTTTTATTATTTCTTTTAATATTATTTTATTATTATATTTATAATATAATATGAAAGTGGACCCATTTTGAAAGTGAAATGGATTTGCGGAGATGTAGAATAAATAGTGGAGAATTTACAAATTTGATGATGTGGAAGTATGACCCATTTTAAAAAGTGAGACATATTTGCAGGGATAAGGATAGTCTTATATTCATGCACTATATTAATCGTACAAAATTAAAATGCTAATTTTGTTAATTTTAAATTTGATTATTTTAATTATAAATCCATCAATATATATTATAATTACGGAAATTATATTGTAGAATTTTCCTACATACATATTAATAAATATTATTTGTATATACGACGTACTATACAATCATTAAGGAAATGTATATTTAAATTTACTAATACAAAACTTAAAATTTGCATTTTTTTTTTTAAAATATAATTTTCTTAGTTATTATTCATATTGTTGAAATTATAATATATATGAAATACACTTAGGAATAAATCAATTTAATTTTGCAATTTTTTTCTATAAATTTATCTAAACGGGTGAGTTTGGTTCGCACATGGGAATTGGAATCAGAATGGGTATCAAATACTTGGTAATGGTAATGGGTTTTGGTGAAAGTATTTAGCATGTTTGGTAGTTGGGTAGAATGGGAATGATTATTAATAGTTGGGCAAGAAAGGAGGAAGTGAAATGAAACCATTATTTAATAAGGGTTTTGTCATTAATGGGGTATTCCAAAACAATAGTAGCATTCACAAAACCTATCAACCAAACAATAACAATCACTTTGATACCCATACTTTATACCTAAACCCCCCAACCAAACACACCCTAAATGTGTGCATGATTAATTAAAGACTATATTAATTATACAAAATTTAAATTTAAATTTTATATGCTATGAAAATAGATACTTAACCAAACATATGGAATTACAATTACATTATTATATTGTACATTTTAAAATATTTATATTTTTTTATTTTTTATTTAAATTCATAATAACATAATTTTGTTCGTGCATCGCACGGGTAAAACACTAGTTCCCATAATGCACACCCCCACTACCCCCTTATGCACAAACATGACTGGAATGCCCTGATTACACTACCGCACATATACGTACACACTGTTACTCTTAAAACGCACAGACAACCTAGACAGAATGCACCATCCATAAACTGCACACACCGTTGTCCTTAAAGCACACAAAACAACCAATTCATTATGCACATTCCAAATAGATACGCACACAATGTGATTCTAAAATGCACACCCCACCTCGACAACATAGCATTTAGACAGTCCAAAATAATTTCCAATGTATAAACACATTAAATGCCAACCACGAAACACATTTAGCGCCACCCGCGTTAGGGTTTAACATTATAAACGAACAGACAACGAACACTGATATTTGCTTTGAAGATTTGGAGACACTATTTATAAGGAGTTCAGTGCAAGGTTTACACTGATCATAAGAGTTTGGAGTATATTTTCACACAAAAGGAATTGAACATGCGACAAAGGCGGTGGTTGAAAAAGAAAACTCTTTCCCCAAAACGCCAATCCCAAACACGGCTCTTTCTTTCCCCAAAACGTCAATCTCAAACGTTGCTCTAAGCAGTGCTTGGGATTCCAGCGATTTGGAACAAATCGCTGCTTCAAACCACTGGTTAGCCAAACATGGCCTTTGGTGTGTTGACCATGGTGGTGTATCCGTCAAAATATTAGCATATCCGCCATTATCCAAACATGGACGTAGCCTTAACTTCGAATGGAACTTAAAACTTAAAAGTCAAGTAAGAAAAGAAAATTAAAGATTTTTTTTATAGAAACTTATGACTTTTAAAACCCAAATTTAGTAAGTTAGGACTAAATTAAAGAACATCAAATAAAATATTCATAATGACTACAATGTTTAACCGAATTGTATTTTTATTATGTGGAAAATATTAGGTAAATAAAAAAGAACTTTGCAAAGAAACTTCAAAACTTCTCATCCAAATGTTGGCTATTGAACCAAATCCCAACTGATTAATATTTAATAGGACGAACTTGAGTTTTCCATTTGACTATTATATTTATATATTTTGAATGTTTTATAAAAAGTTTGAGGTAATATTTTATGCATTAATTAGTACAGTTGAGCTTTAAACTCTCAATTCAAGTGAACTCTATTTGGGTTTTTTTAATTAGGAATAATGTTTAAATTGGCCACGGAACGTAATCTAAAAGTGTAATTAGGTCACTGAACACTCTAAATACATACAATTTTACCCGATAGCAGGTTACCTTCCATTTCATTATGTTGCCTGCTTATGTGGATGGTGAATTAGCGTTTTAAAGTAATCTTTTAATAATACATAAAAAATAAAAATAAAAAAAATTAAATGTCTGCTTGCTTGTTTTTAAAAAAAATAATTAATAATAGAAAAATTAAAAATACAATGCCTACTTGTTTGTTTTTTTTAATTAATTTTTAAATTTTTTATTTATTTTATTTTTATATTTAAAGTTTAATATTTAAAAATATTTTAAAATGCCAACTCACCATCTATGTAAGTAGACAACCTGATGAAATGGAAGGTAACATGTTATCAGGTAAAATTGCATGCATTTGGAGTGTTCAGTTGTCTAATTGCACTTTTTTTCGTTCAGTAGCCTAATTGCAATTTGAGGTTACGTTCAGTGGCTAATTTGAACATTATTCCTTTTTTTTTTTTTTTTTTGTGGGGGTTTAAACAATGAAACTTGACGCATTTTTTAGAAAATCAATAATTTTTTTTATTTATAAATGCATACAGACACGCATATAAATATATATGTGTGGAGTGGTGACCAAAATTCAGTTTTTGATTTCAAATCCACAGTTCATGGTTTAGGGTTTGTTGGAATTGAAACTAGAATTTTATGGGAAGGTTGTTCTCAAAAAAAAAAAAAAAAAAAAGAATTTTATGGGGAAGGTTTAGATTTTTTTTTTTTAGTTCTAAGAACTAGCCATTAAGGTTCAAATTGGAAATCATCAATTTTAAAAACATTTTAAAATTTTTAAATTTTCTTATAACCTTATTTTTAACGTTCAAAAGTGTAAATTCAAAGTTTCAAATTCAGTACCGGTGTGTTACGTTTACTTGTAATATAAATTATTATACACACATATGATATTATAAAATATATTATAAAAAAATTTCAATTGGAACTATGGTTTTGATTACAAGCTAAACCTAAAAGTCTAGAACCTTCTGAGTTTTGATCCCTACGACTTTGATTAAGATTTGATTTGTACTATGCAATTGCTTGTTGTGTTTATCTCTGACTTGCATTTCAGAAGTGAAGTCATAAACAACACAATTTTTTATTTTTTATAAATAACAATAAAAATAATTTTGTACGAAGTCATACGTTAAATTCTTGAATCCGAAAAAGATTCTTCAAAATTGTTGTCTCTCCTTTTATCATTTGGATAAAGCAAGAGGCATACAATACAAGTGACCAAACAAAATGTTACAGAATAGTGGTATGGCGGCCGGGGCTCCAAGTCACCATTTTGTCCGATTTGTTACTCTTTTTGTTTTTGTTTTTGTTTTTTGTTTTCTTATTATTTCTTTTTCTGCTTTTCTGTTACCGAACCGAGGAATGATGCAAAACGGATCTTGTTCTATCCTTGATCAGATATTTCTCTATGAAAAATACGAATCGGAGTTTGAAGAAGGCGCCCTTGACCCTAACCTTGACCCGCAACAGATAGAGGAGGATTTATTCAATCACATAGTTTGGGCTCCTAGAATATGGCGCCCTTGGGGCTTTCTTTGTATCGAAAGGCCCAATGAATTGGGATTTTCCTATTGGTCCAGGTCATTTCGGACGCTTACCTAGTCAACGTTTAGCTCCGGCTCTACCCAAACTTTTCTTGTTCACCCCAACATTCCCCACTTGTCCGACTGTTGCTGAGCAGTTTTTGGATATCAAACGGACCTCCCCAGAAGGTAATTTTATTGTGGCTGATTTTCCCTCTTTTGCAATCAGTTTCGCAACAGCACCCGCTGCTCTAGCTAATTGTCCACCCTTTCCAAGTGTGATTTCTATGTTATGTATAGCCGTGCCTAAGGGCATTTCGGTCAAAGGTAGGGCATTTCCAATTTTTATAGAAACCTCTGTACCAGAAACAATGCTATCTCCAATTATAGCCCCCCTGGGATGTAAAATATATCTCTTCTCACCATTCCCATAGTGTATGAGACAAATGTATGCATTTCGATTAGGGTCGTATTCTATGGTTACGATTCGACCATATATGTCTTTTTCATTCCGTCGAAAATCTATTTTACGGTATAGACGCTTATGACCTCCCCCTCTATGCCTTGCGGTAATGATTCCTCTGGCATCTATATGTAATTGAAATGGGTAATAAAATTCATATTCAATTTTTTTTTTGTTTAAAAATAAGTATATTTTTACTCCAAATTATATCTCGAATCCAACCATTTTTGCTCATTTTCGCAACGTTTAGTCATTGCATTCACTGATGCGAAAGTAGTCACAATTTTATGCATAAAACGTAAATGTAAACCCTAAAACAAACTTTTTTTTACAATGAGTTGTTAATGGTTAATTAATAGTTGATTATGTTAACTAGTTTAACTAACTAGTAATATTACTGGTTTGTAAAATATATTTAGTTAAATTAATTATTAACTTTAGTTGATAACACGTAAAATGATTTTTGAAGTATGAATTTATTTTATAACGATAATTTATTAATTTTAATGATTATATATAAATAAAAATATCTTTTAGAAATTATTCTTTATAAGAATAAAACTTAACGAACATTTAATAAAAATAAGAATAAGGTTCAAATTGGCCACTGAACGTAATCTAAAAGTGCAATTAGGCCATTGAACGAAAAAAAAGGTACAATTAGACCATTGAACACTCTAAATGTATGCAATTTTACCTGATAGCAGGTCACCATCTATTTTTCAGGTTATAATTAAATTAAATTAAATTAATTAATTATTTTAATAATTTTTTAATAAAAACTAATAAAAAAACCGGGGGGGGCACCCCTCCTTTGTCGACCTGTCTTCGTCTCTTCGTCTCTGGTTGAAGAGATGAAGAGACTCTTCGTCTTTGGGTGGAGACGAAGAGATCTTGGAGACGAAGACACCCTGTGATTATTATTAAATGTTTTTTATTAAAAATTGAATAAAATAATTTTTAAATAAAAATTAATTTAATTATAACCTGAAGAAATGGACGGTGACCTGCTATCATGTGAAATTGTATACATTTGGGGTGTTTAGTGGCCTAATTGCACATTTTTTTTGTTCAGTGGACTAATTGCACTTTCTAACGTTCAATGGCTAATTTGAACCTTATTCCATAAAAATATTATTTTCACTATTTTCAATAAACAAATACATTAAAATAAAAATAAAAAAGAATATAAAAATATGTGGATTAAAATAAAAAAGTTTTTTTTTTTTAAAAAAAAAGGGAGAAAGATCCTCCAATTTGAGAAGAGAAGTGAGGGTATTAAAAGGAATTTGATAATTTTATTTTTTTTCAAAAAACTAATGTGAAAAGCTAATCCAAGTAGCTTTATTCAAAATTAGATGTTTGAGTCCAAAAATTGATCTCAGAAGCTATTTACCATACATATATATTAGAAAGCAACTAAAGTCAATTATTATTGATCTACACAGTTATGTGGGCCATAATATCAAATAATGTACATACAGTACACAAATAGTGTAATTTTAATATATTAAAAATATAAATTGTATTCATAGAAAGTACATTATTTGAGTACTGAAAGTAAATTATTTTAAATAATGTAAATTCAATACACGAATAATATATTTTTAATATATTAAAAATATACTTTTTGTTATAATCCACACAAACAACAAAAATTAATTAAAAACTTAGAAAAGGTCATATCAAAGAGCCATTTACTAAACAAGGCCAAAGTAGATCACACATGATTTTCTTTTAGAAAATAAGGCACCACATAAACCGGACAATGTTATAGTACCCATAACAATTTCATTGTTCATTGTTTAATGTATATATAAATGCAATTTTCATTTTCCTTTCTGTAATTTTTTATTTCTCTAGAAAAGAAAATAAGAATTTCTTCCATTAATCACTCAATTATTTATTGTATGATTTAATCGCTAAATTCATAACAATGTTTCAAATTTGATCATTGATATTAGTACATTACTAAGGCTGTCATCAACCCTGCCAATTTCCCCTTTCTAATCTATGTGACAAGAGATAGTTTTATTTATTTATTTATTATTATTTAATACTCCCTCCGTCCCATTTTATGTGTCTTACTTTCCTTTTTAGTTTGTCCCAAAATAGTGTCATCTTTCTAAAATTGAACATAACTATCATTCTACATTCCCCAATTTACCCTTTTGACTTTTCAACTTTTTAGACTATTAATGAAGTAAGTACAATTGTACTTTGTACAAATAACACCTACTTTTGAAGGGCAAAATTGGAAAGTTAGTATAATTTATTATGTTGTATTAAAAACCGTGCAAAAAGTAAATGAGACAAACAATTAGGGACGGAGGGAGTACCATGTGTTGCAATAGGAGAGAGAAATTGCTAAATTAGCAAGAGGAGAGAGAATGAAAAAGTGAGAGAAAAGTATGGTAAATCTGATTTGTGTACTTTTTTTTTATCTTTTTTTATTTTCTATTATATTATTTAGTTATTATATTTATAATATAATATGCAAAGTTCAAATAGTGAAAAATTTTCAAATTTGATGATGTGGAAGTGAGACCCAATTTAGAAAGTGAGAGAAATTTCTGGATTAAGAATAGCCTAAGAGAGTGAAAGTATTATTTTTCCATGTAAATGCATACCCACAAGGTAACATCTGATTTCCCCAAAGAAAGATTTTATTTTATTTTATTTTATTTATTTTTTTTTTTGCAAATATTTCCCCAAAGAAAGATAAAAAGCAATGTATGATAGGCATAAAAAATAGGATAAATGACTAGTGAGCTCATGTGAGCTGTCCGTTTCTCTCTGAATTGGTCAATTTTTCCTTATCAAATTTGTCGTACCCACTTCACTTGTGGAACAAAAATGCTGACCAGTTTCCAGTTGTATTCACATGCCTACTTTTCCTTCTTTTTTTTATTGTATTGGCTTTACTCTACAAAACCAATCATGATGCACATAAATTTCATTTTTAATATATTAAGGATTGTTTTTTAATACATTAAATAAAATTTATTTTTAATATACTAAAAGTTTAAGTATCTTCGTTATATTAAAAATAAACATTTATCAGTGTAAAAATAAAAATGTATTGAAAATTTAAGTACCTCCAATATACTAAAAATAAATATTTATTAATGTTTCACATTGTAATATATACTATGGTCCATAGTATAATTTGCCCTACAACATATGAAAGAAAATGATTTCAATTTCATGACCATTTAATTGCCAGTAGTTGAGTTAGTTCCACTTTTAGTGTAGTTATGTGTTTTTTCAACTTTACTCTTCCACTTTGTGCGATAGAAAGTTTCTAAATTAGTGAATAGAAAGGGATGGCAACGGGGCGGGGGTCGGGGAATGGGGTCCCCGTCCCCGTTCCCGAAATCCCTGCCCATTTCTTGTCCCCGTCCCGTTTCCCGACGGGGATTTTTTGGGGACAGAAAATCCCTATGGAAATTTTTTGAATTATGTCAATTTAAAAAAAATATATTATGAAAAAGAAACTAAGTCTTGAATCCTTAAACAAAGTCTAAAGTCAACATACATAGATTAATAAAATTAAAATATCCAAACTCTAAAATTACTACAAATATCCAAAGTTTCAAACTTTCAAACAAAAATACATAATCAAACTCTAAAATGTCCAAACACTTTAAATTGTTTCAAACTCCTTCAAAGTCCAAAGTCCAAATATAAGTACATAACAAAACAAATGAACTTCTATGGTTTTAACTTTTAATTTCTTATATATTTTGTATATATATAATATATAATATAATATAATCTATACTATATATAAAAACAATTTCCTCCTCCCAAATTTTCCCCCCAAAACTTAGGGGTATTTTGGTAAAATCATTTATTTTATTATTTTATTAATTATCCATCCTATAATATTATTATGGTAATATGATAATGATAATATGATAATATGGTAATATTGTTAATATTAATGGGTGATGGGTGATTGGTGATATATAATTGATAATTGATAATATGGTATATGGTATTATTCTTAATATTAATATATTAATATATACTAATATAATTGGTGATTATTTTAAAAAAGAATAATTAATTGGTGATTGGTGATTAGTGATATCGTATATTTATAATATTAATATTAATTAATATATAATATATATAATATATATATTAATTATATATATATATATATATATTAATATAATTAATTAATTGGTGATGTGATTAGTGATATGATATAATCTATATCTATATCTATATATATATAATTGACATGTAATAACTATATTAGAATGAAAAAATTATATAATATTGTAGTAAAATTTTTACATATCAATCATCTATATTTACATAAAATTAAAATTAATTATACTTTCCTTTTGAAAAATCTTCTATATTATGTTTATCCTCCACTATATAATGATGAGAAATGACTCTTCTCTCACAACGTACCAATATTTGTGCTCTCCACTATTATTAGAGATCTATAATGTGTAATTCTACGAAGTCGAAGATTGCCGTAATTTTATCTAATCAATTAAAGAAATTAATGGTACACATATTACGGACATAATTAAAGAAAATTAAATATACACATATATATTACGGATAAAATTAAAGAAAATTAAACATACACATATTACATCCATAATTAAACGAATTTAAAATATATATTATTTTTTAATAATAATAAATACTCCTTAATTACCATACTTATTCATAATACATGGACGTCATAATTAGCATAATATTAATCTATACTATATATAAAACCATAAGAATAGTAAAGGCATATTTTAAATTTTAAACAATAGTAAAGGTAAATTAAAAATAGAATGAAAATATTTCAATAATAATATTATACATCATTAATTAAAAATAGAACAGAAATTAGGTTAAAATACCAGTGGATCTATTATTCTAATTGACTAATTAACTGAAAATTAAAAAAAAATCAACTAAAAATGAATCTGATGTTACTAATTGATTGAATATATAAAAGGAAATGAATATTAATAATTGACTGTAAATAAAAAAAAATATCCATAATTAACTAAAATGAAAAAGAAAATGGTCATATCATTGAAATTTAATTAAAAAAGGAAAACATTATCATAAATAATAAAGGCATATTATAAACAATATTAAAGATTAATTAAAAAAGGAACGAAAATTAAAAATGAAACGGAAATATTTCAATAATAATATTCTACATCATCAATTAAAAATGGAACGAAAATTAGATAAATATTACTACGTAATTCTTTTTATTTTTCCTAGATAAGGTTGCCTAATATTAATTTACACATAACAATCGGCACTAATAATTAAAAAAAAAACAGAAGAACTGCCAGAGACGTTTGTTTTTTTTTTTTTTTAATTTTATTTTTATTATTATTTAATTATTTTAATTAAAATTATTTAAAAAGTTTATTTTAAAATTAGTAACCACCATGTCATCACAATTGTAGGTAAACAGGTTAATTTGTACCTTTTTTTTTGAAAACATGTAAATTTATACTTAATTGCATGGGTTTATATAGTTCAGGAATCCAATTACATTCTTTGAGTTCGATGGCCTAATTGCAGTTTTGTGTGTAGTTCAGTGGTTTATTTGACCATTATTCCGAGAAAAATGATATTACTAATTGATTTAAAATATAAAAAGATCGTAATCTATATTCTATACTATATATAAAAGTAAAATCCTCCTATTTCATTCCCCGCCTAAACTTTTGTAGTCAATTAATGAAATATTTTATTGGTCAAATAATTAATAAAGCTTATTTGTTAAGAAAATGTAAAATAGAAATTAACTAATGTCTATAAATTGATAATATGTATACTCACGTATCAACACTATTAATAAAAGTAAAATCATTTATCGGGAAAAGAAAAGGATATTACTAATTGACTGAAAGTTATTTAAAAACTTTAATAATTAATTATACTTTCCTTTTGAAAACTCTAAGTTATTTAAACTTTAAAAAAAATTAATTGAACATGGGTTGTTAGATTTTTATAATAATCAAAATTAATTCATTCAAATATGGAGGAGGAAGATAAAACTAAATGCAATATGGGGAATGAATATACTTAAAGTATAAAAGTATAATTACACATATATTAGTTTAATTGACTAATAATAATTGCCTAAAAATTATTATGATAATTAAGTTAAGCATTGGTCGTTGAATTTATTTTTATAATAATTACAATTAATTTATTTCTCATTTTTTCATATTTATTTTAGTAATAATATAATTATATGTGTCATATTACTTATAGATCTTTTTAAGATAATTTTAGACAAACAAGTCATATATTATTCAATTAATTGAGTAATATTTTTGTACTAATCTTATAATCAAATAAATGTATACGTTCAATATTAGAATTTTTTATAATTTCATCTTTATTTTTATTAGCTCAATATATAATAAAAAAATTTATCCACGCCCGGGTAATTGGACAATTATTTGTTCTAATTCAAAGGAAAACATCAGAAAACATAATCGATCCAATCAATTTCATCAATTGCGCTATATAATATTCGATGTTATAATATATATAATTGTATATTGATCCAAATATTCTTTAAATATTATAACAAATCCATTCCGTGCAACGCACGGGCGAAAATACTAGTATAATATAATATAATAATATACGGGGAATTAGGGACGGGGTGAGGAGCGGGGATCGGGGTCGGGGCCGTCCCCGTCCCCGTCCCCGGTGGGGGTTAGGAATTTCTCCTCATCCCCACCCCCATCAGGGCTGGGGTCGGTTTTCCCCGTCGGGGGCGAGTTGAATTGTCATCCCTAATAGAAAGGCCCTATATACATGCTAGAAGACCTCTGAAAAGGAAACAAGACAAATTATTTCCTTATGACCACCTACCCAAATCCCTCTATATATATATATATATATATATATATATATATATATATATATACTTGCTCAGGTGTGAAGGTGCGGTTAGATTTGAGCCGTTGATCAAATCTAGATCAACAGCTCAAATAATTAAAAAATTAAAAAAAAAAAAAAAACATGTGTATAACAACTAGTACTCAAACTTATACTCAATTTTGTACTCAATCCTATACTCAATCTTGAACTCTTTCGATGTTACTTTCTTTCACTATTCCTTCAACAATTGACACATTTTAAGCATACAAATTACGCACCTTAAGAAGTAAAACAACGCACTTAAAACTTTAGACTAACGCACTTAAGTTTTCACAACTGACGCACCTTAAACACACAAACCACGCACCTTAAGAAGTAAAACAACGCACCTAAAACTTTATACCGACGCATCTTAAATTTCAACAAAATATGCACCACACCTTAAGTTCTTAACTGCATGCACCTTAAGCACAGAACCCACGCACCTAAAGAAGGAACACGACACACCTTAAGCACAAATCCTACGCATCTTAAGTTTGACCCATATGAAAAATGACAAAATTGCCACCGCGTTTTTTTTTTTTTTTTTACGTTGTTAATCTTGGACGTTGATTTTGGAAAGATCATTGGTTTTCCTCTCACCACACAACTGTACCTGAGAAGCCCTACCGCACGCGAACTGAATTTATCTTTTTGGAGAGTAATCAGGCGATTATTGTCCAAGACTAGATCAAACAACAAAGAGGTGGTCTGAGGGCATTGGGCTGGTGGTACTAAGTCAGGAAGATAAACAAGAGGCAAAGCCAAAACGGGTGCATTCAAGATGAGGTCGACGAGAATACACCTAGAAGATAGGAGGAGTAGGAATACAAGACATGATCATATAAATCATGATATCATCCTCCTCCCCCTGACGGATAATGTCTGGAGATGAAGGAAAGAAAAGAACCTCTTCATGAAAAGTAGCATCACTAGATACAAAGTATATACCAAGCTTAGGAGAGTAACATATACACCCCCTTTGCACACTTAGGAGAGTAACATATACACCCCCTATGCACACGAGAATAACCAACAAAAACACACTTTAAAGCTTTTGAATCTAACTTGATGACATTGGGACGGACATTCCGAATAAAGCATACACAACCAAATACATGAGGGTCAATATGAAATAAAAGTTTTGATGGATACAAACTATGGTATGGAGTTTTCCCATTCAAGACCATGGAGGGCATGCGATTGATCAAGAAACAGGCTATGGGAACAACATCAACCTAAAATTGCTTGGGACCCCCCTTTGAAATAGCAACTAGTAAGGCCCTCGTAGTCTTGAGCAAATGCCTATTTTTTTAGCTCAGCTACCCCATTCTAGGAAGGTGTGTCGACACAAGAAGACTAATAGCATACCCTTCTAAAGCATATAAGAGGCAAAGGGGAACAAAGAATATTCCTTAACATTATCATTGCGTAAGATTTTAATAAACACTCTAAATTGGGTTTCAATTTCAGCACAAAACCATGAAAAGAGACCATGTAATTCAGAACGACACTTCATCAGATATAACCACGTCATACGAGAGAGATCATCAACGAACGTAACAAAATACTTAAACCCAGGTTTAGACGTCATAGAACAAGGACCCCAAATATCTTAATGTACTAACTCAAAAGGAGCAGTAATGCGTTTGTCGACTCTAGGACACAAATGCACGCAATGGTGCTTAGAAAACTCACATGACTCACAAGGTAAAGAAGACACACTTTGAAATTGAGGACACAATTTCTTTAACAATGGAGGGGAATGATTCCCCAAACGACAGCGAGCATAACAAAGAGTGACAACAGCTGAACAAAAAACATATTCCAACCTCATGGCATTAAGAATGTAGAGACCCCGGACTTGCGCCCCTTACCAAAAACCCTCTTCGTCGTAAGATCTTAAAACTGACAATGATTAGGAAACAACATAATACAACAATTTAAAACATGAGTAAGTTGGCTAACCGAAATCAAATTGAATGAGAAATTAGGTAGGCTCAAGACAGATGGACTAGTGTGATGGTACCAGATCCAAGTACATGGAAGGTGGATATATCTGCTAAAGTCACAAGAAGACTATGTGTCTGGGAAGAAAAAGTGGAAAATAGGCTAGAGTTACCCATCATATGATCTATGGAACCCGAGTCTATGATCCATTTGAAAGAGGACAGGAGAAGGCATGAGGTTGTGTTACCTAAGTCGACAATAATAGTGACTGAAAAGGACGAACGTTTTAAAGAGTCCTGATACTGAGAAAACTTGGTAAACTCATCAACAAAGATCAAGAATGACTTGGCAGATGTATCATATTTATTTTCAGCCATACCCAAAAAAAAAAACAAAAAAAATTACGATGTACAAAAAATTCAAGCTGGAATGTGTACGCGACAAACTAACTATGAAGCAAAAGTCACCGACGATGCAATGGTCCAAACCAGGTTAATCAAAACATTTTCCAGTCGCCGAAAATGCCGCATGCGTCAATGCATGGAGAGAATGACCGTGGGTGACAGTGTCATGTGAGGCTCACATGCCGAGTAAAATGTCATTAGAATTTCCAGATCTGGTCACCGGACACCGACATTCCACCCTTGTAAGCGGGCAGTGTAAACAGTAGAGCGAAAAGAAATTTGATCGTAAAGGCATAATACCATGTTCAAAAGTGAAGAAAATGTTTCTAAACTAGTGAATAGATAGATAGAATACACAACCCTATATATACATGCTAGAACACCTCTAAGAAGAAAACAAACACAAATTATTTCCTTATAACCACCTACCCAAATCCCTATAAATCTCCTAATATATATACATTCCATAACACACTTGTATTTTGTACTTTGACTTTTAAAAACTTGCTAGTTTTTGAAATCAAATATCAAATTTAATCAATTTTTAAATTAAAAGTGAAAAAAGAAAAATGAACTTTTCGTCAATCAATTATACCATTACAACTTTTTATCCCTAAGTGTATGATCTTTTTTATCCCTGAATTGTATGCAGGGTGACTTTTTAAATTCAACATGAAATCAGATGGGTGCAATAAACCTAAAAATCAGATAACGCACCAAAAAAAAATACAAATACACGCGCAAACAAATTTCAAGAGATAATAAACGTATATATATTTAAATATTTCTTTATTTTCCATGAATTTCAACATATTCCAGATAGTCAATTCTCACTAAAAAAATGTATAGACAAAAACATATTCACGACCACCCATCTGAAGAATACAGAAAAAATGGCATCACTACTCAACGAGGTGTTATTCTGTCATTGGCTTATAAATTTCATGAAATACAAATGAAATGGGTCAATAAATATTGGATTGTTTATTTATACCTGTGGACGATGGAGTTCTGAATTTTCAAGATCGGACCCTAACGAGAGTGGAGTTTGGGAGAAATCTGTACAGAAACCTCATTAAAATGGTTGAATGAGTGCCTATGGACGAGAATAGAAACTTTGGAGCTCATAAAGAGCAGAAGCTAATTGCAAAGTGCAGCACCTGCTACTCAACGTCGATGTCCTTGACAGGAATGTCTTTTGTGAACGCCAATTCCGAAACCAAAGCAATATGATCACTTCCCCATTTCTGAAATAGCATAGCAAACCAATTAGTGAGGAGTATCTGATGAAAGGCACATGCGCGGTTTTGATAGAAATAGATTGCATCTGTAGTCAACTCTATATTTTGGTCTTGGGTAAATTAGAAAAACTTTGGAGTTAATACCATCTAGGATCATAGTGGTTTAGTCACGCTTAGTCCTAAACTTTCAAATTGACCACCATCGGTCCTTGGACTTTCAAATTGTTACATCTGTGGTCCAAGTTTACCACTCATAGTCCTTCAACTATCAAATTTTAACCACCCATGGTCCTTCCAAGAGGACCACAGATGGTTAAATTTTGAAAGTTGAAGAACTATGGGTGGTCAACTTAGACCATGGATGGTAACAATTTGAAAGTCGAAAGACCATGGGTGGTCAATTTGAAAGTTTAGGACTAAACGTGGCTAAACCACTGTACTCGGAGGACCCCATAAGGGGTTAACTCGCAAACTTGAGTAGGTTAAAAAATTCCTATCAAATATAGTGTAGAAATAGTAGAAAATAGCTACAATTTAATGGTTGTAGGCTACTAGTAGCATCATAGCATGTGATTGAGCAATAAACTATCAAAAATGTAACTATTGTGGTACACCTATTGTTCTAGTATGTGCTTTAATGGCCATGCCAACTTTAATCCATTTCACCTCATGATACCAAAACAACTGTACCATCTCCATAGCATATCGCATTTTAACTCTAACAACTCAGCACTAAATTTTATAGCAGTAGTTGAATCAGTATTTCACCAAGTCGCTTTCCACAGCCCATAAAGCATTCATAAAGTTCAGATGAGCTGTAAACATTGTGTATAGGTTGCAATCATACCTTGGTGGGGAAACCCTGAACCCACTGCATGGCCTGTTTTGGAATTGGAGCAAGTACCCTCACAGTTTGAAGACCTTCAGAACGCCTACACATCAATTTGTCATTTATAACAATTCAATCAACACTATCAACAAATATAATATAATCTTAAGCTCCAAAAGGTATATAGCAGTGTTATCAAGGCGTTGCCTAGGCGACGCCTAGGCGCCCGGGCGGTCGAGAACGACCGCCTAATCTGCTCGCCTCGCCTAAAAAAAACGATCGGCGAAGTCGCCGGAAACCACCGCACACGCCAGCGCGTGACGGCGGAGCAGCTCGGAGACGGTGGCGCGTGAAGGAGCGTGAGCTCTCCGATGGCGGTCGGACTCCTTGCCGTGGCGTCGCCGCCGCTCCCTGAACCCAGCCCAGGCACTAACTTGCTCCAATAATAGGTTAAAGGTTGAAAATATTCATATCTGGTCTGATATTTATATATATACACATATAGGCATAGAAAGGAAAGACTGTTGAGCTGTCCAATACACTGCAAGTCTCAAGGAACAAGTCTCAAAGAACAAGTTTCAAGGAACTTTTGAGATGCCCAATACCATAAAGTCTCAAAAATATTAATCTAACATTTTATATTTAATATTAATTGGTTTATATATATATATATATATATATAGAGTCATGTTCAGGTGTGGCCGTGCTCTTACGTGCGGCCGTGCGGCCGTGCGGTTTACACCACTCAATGTTACGAAATACACCACTCAATGTTAAGAAACACACCACACAAATATGCACTGTGGTGTGTTTCTTAAAATTGTGGTGTGTTTCATTGTGGTGTGTTTCTTAACATTGAGTGGTGTATTTCGTAACATTGAGTGGTGTGTGACCGCACGGCCGCACGGGAGAGCACGGCCACACTTGAAATTATTTCTATATATATATATATATATATATATATATATATATTGATAACTATGGTATATAGATGCACAGCATGCAGAGATGTGTCTATGTGTGTTTGGAGGAAGAGAGAGAGAGTGGGTGGCCTACAGCTTGACAACTTTTTCCAAACTCAAGAGAATTGAGAGCATTATATATCTTAAGGTCCCTTCAATGAAAGCTAACCTTGCTTGCATTGCAACCCAAATAGGTTCCCACAAATTATGCAGAGGCAACTAGCTGCAACCCAGATCAGTTATGAGGTAAACTCTAAGACTTACCATATGTAATCAACAGTACCCAGGAAGCAGCTGTGATAACTGGTCACTTCAGGTTCTCCAGTAGAATCTCTTGTTCCTGTGGCTTCCTGCAATATACAAATGAATGTTGGGATAGAGCAACAAGTTATAACAAGCACAGTACCATCTTGCAGGGTTGTCTTTCTAGGGTTGAGGCATAAAAAGGTATGGAGTATATTTGAAGCTACAATTAATCTTGTAAGAGCTACCTCTACTTCCCGATACACACTTCTTAGCTTCAAACGGTGTTCCATTACTGTGCAATCCACACTGCCTGTTGCAGTTTGTATCTCTATTGGAGTCCAAGCTGATGGATCATAAGTGAACTTCTCCGTATAAACAGCCGGAGAATCTGCATCAAGGTCATCACAGAGAATTTCTTTCCCCAAAGCAGATCCCTGAGACTGCTCATCTAATTTTTCAGACTCATATACTTGCAATTGAGTAGATTCAGATGGAAAGGGATCAGTTGCGCCACATAGCTCAGATAAAAATGCTTCACTGTCTTCACCTATAGACTGATCCCCTGCCTCTTCAAAGATATTGTCCAGTGATAAATTATCCATTTTCTTATCCAACAGAGCATCAGTCTGTTCAGATGTGTAATTAAATTCATGTGGGCTTGGAGCACAACCCTCCACATTACCATTTGAAAGCAGTGATACATCTCTGGGGCTACTTAGAGAAGAGATTACATGTGAATTGGGAGAAAACGGATCAGAGAGTACCTCAGATGAAAATGCATCTACAGGAGATGTAGACACACTGCTAGTTTCATTTCTAGGATGATTTTCACCTACTAATACGTCTTCCTTGTTGCAGATGGACTCAAGACCTGAATGCATCTCCGAATCCAAATAATTGCTGGATGAGCTTGATATTGCACTAGTGGTTGTGGAATATTCATCATGCCTGCTTTCAGTAGGATTAGAGCTATCTTTCTCTTTAGTTGGTGAGATTATATCTTCATTAGGAGAGACAGGCGAACTATCTTTTGAGACGCTAAGGGGAGCAGAAAGATATCTTTGGGAACCATGGAAATTTTCTACTGTTCCTTCTCTACTTTTATCTTCAAAGTGGACACTCACAAAAGATTCACTGGAGTCATTTACTACAGAATTCTGATTTTGAGACCTGATGCCTCTGGAAAGTCCATCTACAGACTCAATTTCTGGGGACCATGTCCTTACATTTGGTGTTGAAGAGCTCTCTCTTCCTTCTCCCTCCCGTGACACCAGGGAATCTTTAACCGAGTCAGCTGAAGACTGGGCCCTAAATAACAATCAAAGCAGCGTGTCAGATCCAAAGGATAGATATATTATGCACATAGAATGTTGTTAATTAAAACAGATGCACGAGAAAAGACTGGGAAAATTAATATTCAATAACACAGATGAAAAAAAAAAAAGGGGTGTGTATACCCAAAGCTTTGGCATTGAATACAGGACATCTGCATGCATAATGAATTTAACAGTAAGAAAACATGCTGACATGGAAGAAAGACATCAGATATTGAGGCTACTTTGCTCTAGTAAAATTTAAATGGATTCCAGTAGATTTTTCCGGAACATATCAATGAGCTTGACCAGCATTACAAGTTATCAATATATAAACTTAAGACAATCAAGAAATCCATTGTACAAGTGGATTCATCCATCTGTTCTTGAAAAATTAAGCAATTTATTTAGCTTTTATCCATCTAAGGTATCATTTCTAACAAATTGGTTGGGGAGGCTCGGACACATTAACTACATCTTATATGTGTACCCCAAATCTTTATTTTAAATGTGGCATTAGATTATAAATTTTTATTGCCATAAATTTCAATGTAGTAGGTTATAACCAAATCATATTTTCAGACACCAGAAGAATAAAAACTGGTAAGGATTTTAATCAATCTAGCCTAAACACGCGCGTGCACAATATTTTTGAAACATGGGAACACCTCATGTAGCAAACATGTTAAATCTAATTAGTTTATCAATATTCGATATTAGAATTTAAATGATCAGTAATGCTTACTCAGCAAACTTGATTGGTTGAAACAAGCAATAAGTTTATTGACAAAAGCCTGTCTAATAGCACTCAGCATAAGGCATGTTAGTTGAACTTGTTTCAAAATCACCCGCAGTTCAACTGATTGTATTGACTGCCATATGACAAGTGTAGAGCAACAAAACCTATTGGTAACATAATGACCTAAAGTTATTCCAGCAAACCAATTTGAAATGGAGATAATTGGATGCTAGAAACAAACAAAATACAAGAGAACTAAGATTTTGTAATTATTTACTCGTGTTGAAGAGGTCTGCATTATAAAATCAATAGCCATTATAATAGTGTATGGATGGGATTTCTCATTTTGGCTCCCCATACAAGTTCATCAAACATACTTGAGACGTGCACCTCGGTGCTTTAATTAAAACTTGACTAATCTAAAAGCAAATACAAATTCGGAACTTCAATTACAGTGACTCAATACCTATTCACAGGAGGTGAGGGCTTCAGTAAATTTGGAGTAGCAGACTCCTGCCCAGAAACCTTATCACGAGGCACTTCTAATATGTTCAGCTGCAGAAGAAAAAGAAAACAAGTAGAGCATTTACATTTGTCCAATGCACAATTTGTACAGGTAGTTAGGTAGAGGCAACAAAATGAAAGCAAATGTAAAGAGAAATTTTACCTTTTGTTCTGCAATAAAGTTGTACAATGGACTCTGGTAAAAGAAGGGGAAATGCACAAATAAATTAAGCAGTTTGTTGAGCACAGCAAATGTTTAGAACAATAAATAAAGTAGGATGTAAAAGAACACACCTTGGGCGTGCTGTTAAAATCTCCACAAATTACAATAGGAGCACCATCCCACAGTTTTGAAAAATAATCAGCCCTATCAAGAAGCAGTCTTATCTATTTACAGCAAAATTAAGTTGAAAAATACATTTCATCAGTAAATTCTTTCTGCTTAAACATATATGCAACTACAAAATTTTCAAGTGAAAGCACGGCAACTTTAGTGACAGTACTAAATACTAGAACCATTGATAAATGACATGGACATTTACAACTTGTCCAAAGGTAACAACCAAGGAATAAAAAATTCTTTCCCTGGGTTACAAGCTGCCTCCTTCAAAAGCTAAGGAAAAAGAAATGGAGTGGAAGGCTGTTGGGTCATAAAGGATAGCACAATGGAGAAAGCATTTGAAAAGAGGAAAAGAAAACATGGCCTAAATGATGCACAAAGAAACAAGAATATCATATTGTTTCTGAGTAGATAATACGAAATTACATGGCATTCTTACAAGACTGGTTTCAGCAACCTAATAAAGCGCATTTTCTCTAACAGAATACCTGTCCAAGCTTCATCTCTCCCCTTCGAGGATTGAAGAGTACGTGAATATTACAGATTACAACTTTATTGGTATTTGATGAGCTGCAATAGAATTAAAAACTAAATTACTAGAATTATCCCTTACATATTAAGAAACTGAATACATTATGTCATAAATATTTTTGCAGCAATTGATGCCATACTGACAAATATCAAGTATAATTGATAAGAGCACTAGTTTGCAATTATGACCCACAAATAATTAAAATAGATCACCATAAAAGTTAACTTGGATGACCAAAACTAAATCAAGGACTAAAGAAAGTAATGAAAGATCATACCACCTGAAAATAATGTTTTTGAGCTCAAGATAAATCTGCACTTCAGAATTACCCAAATAAGCCTTAATACTTGTCTTGGGGAAGGTGGATTGCAGTACACCCTAAGAGGGGACAAGTAAAATGTTCTTAATCCTTGTCTCAACATGAAAGACCGACTATTAGTGTTTTTTTCTTGCTTTCTATCATTCTATGTGTCATACGGTTTGGAAAGAGAGCAGAGAATGTTTGGGGAGAGTGGAGCAGGCAACTGGAAACAATCCTTGCTTTAGGATTAGTTGCACCACCAAAAAAATCCTGGAAGTGCCTCTTCTAAAAATTTTAGGTGCATAATATTCAATTTAATTATTCCCTCTTCCCAGACATTTGATCTGAGATTACTTCACCCCTCTTATATCTTTGAACTTTTTAAAATTTAAATCATAACTAAAGTGTGGTGGCACCCTTGAAGTGACCAGTAAACTAAATGAATGAAAAATATGAAGCAGACATTATATATATATATATATATATATATATATATATATATATAGAAATGGGTTCTTGTGCGGTTGGCCTTCTCCGGTGCGGTTGTGCGGTTGTTTTAGGTGCGTGGTTTTTCTTCTTAAGGTGCATAGTTTTCCTTCTTAAGGTACATGGTTTGTGTGCTTAAGGTGCGTCAATGGTGAAACTTAAGGTAAGTGAACCTAAAGCTTAAGGTGTGTTGTTTTCCTTTTTAAGGTGCATGATTTGTATGCTTAAGGTGCGTGAGTTGTTGAAACTTAAGGTGCACCATTTTAAAACCTTAGGTGTGTGGGTGTGTTCTTAAGGTGCGTGGTTTGTGTACTTAAGGTGCATCGGCCTAAAACTTTAGGTGCACGTGGTTTGTGTTTTAAAGGTGCTTTGTTTGTGTGCTTAAGGTGCGTAGTTTGTGTGCTTAAGGTGCGTAGTTTGTGTACTTAAGGTGCGCCATTGTAATGCTTAACGTGCGTAACTGCACAACCGCAATGGAACCTTTTCCCGCACCTGAACCCTTCCATATATATATATATATATATATATATATATATCCCAGCATTTTTTTTCTGGAAATTATAGTGAGGATCGTAAGTATGTGGTACAAAAATGTTCTACAGAAACTATTTTCTTTGAAAGGAACAGTTCAGAAATATAAAAGATCACATATTTTACAATAAAAAACAAAAATGAATAGGTATATTTCTAACATAACAACTACCTTGTTGAGGAGGCTGCACTAGCATCACCATTACACTGATCCAAAAACTGTTAACAAGAATTGAAGATTATACAGTACAATACAAAATGACAGAAAAATGGAGAAAAAAATCTGTAAAAGTGGTCAACTAACACTTTGGGATTATATACCTCAAACACACATATCTGGGCAACATTATCCCGAAGACCATGATTTTTGAATTCAATGGAATCTTCATGCAGCAACTTGAATCTGTAAATTATCACAAAACTAGTTCAATGTAAATAATGTTATGTTGCCAACCTCAAATATCAATGCCAGGGAACATGGTAAGTGGTGGTGCAATGATGAGACTCGAAGAAAGTTGTCTTTATCTCACACAATTCATAGAGCAATGAATGCACGCCTTTCATACAGAAGACACTATCTTTAGTTACAAATCTCAGCTGCTAAGGAATAAGAACAAAACAAAGACAGTACCCAAAAAAAAAAACACACACACACACACACACACACGAAGTGTGTGAGCATTGAGTTACATTTCCCCTCATTATGTTAAATAATATTCCAACTTAACTTGCACGTGGACAAAATTTGAGAACAAGCATGTACAAACAGCAAAACATAAAGTGAAATACTATGACAGGTAAAGGAAAAACAAAGACAACCTTCAGGATGCTATACAATAAAATGTTCTCTTCAATGGCTGAAACACAACTCATGCATGTCATGGAAGAGAGGTGGAAAGAAGGATAAGACAGTATATTACATAAGTAAGAAAGCCATTTAGATTAAGTGCCATTATTCTGTTAAAAGTCAAATATCTAGCTGTTTCCAAATTAGTAAGTTACATACTTCAGAGATGATATACAGTAAAATGTTCTCCTCAATGACTGAAACAACTCATGCATGTTTACAACTATAAACCATGTTTGTAATTAGCTCAAGAACACAAGAAATTAAACTTGTATTCATTGTTCACAGCAAAAAAAATATAGATTAATTTATATTTCAACTCAGCACTGTGAAAGTAGAACTTTTACCTAGAACCACGCCAAAATATTGCACACCCATCAACTGCAACACCAGTTCGCATCTAAACTCAATATTGAATGTATGATTAGTCCATATTTCAAAAGAATTCAGATGTAAAGTTTATTTCACTAAATATGCAGTATGTTGAAGTGGATTGTTGTGCTCTAACAGAATTTCACATCTATAAAACTGTATACTATAGTATTTATTATTGATAAGTACAGAATCCATTAGGAGGCACCAAAGAGATTCCACCCATACAATAAAGATTGTACAGCAAATAGACTATAGTATTAAAATCAAAATAATGTTTAAGAAGTTCTGAAATCAAGATTTCTGAAGAAAGGAACTACATGTGATGGATAATCTAGCTGAACCTCTGGTTTCCCAGTGCATCAGTACAGGATGGCAATTTGATCCTTCACAATAGCCCACCCCAAATAAACTAGAATGGGTAGACACTAGATAATGAAACAAAAAGGGGAATTTATGAGTCTAAACTCAGACTTGTAAATCATAATTTAGCTCTATACTACTTTTTTTTTTTGTAAGTACATGCTGAGAGCTCAATTTTGTGCTCTCAAAAAGAACAAACACAAATTACCTGTATTAATTTTTTTGATAGGTAAAACAAAATAATTTGATTAGGGAAATAAGAAAAAAATTCAATCTTAACAGGTGTCAAGAAAGGTATTTTCACAAACATTTTTAATCTCTTATGTTCACTGTTATAGCTAACAGCAAGTACAGCACTGCCAATTAATGCCATAAATTTATTTTGAGGGAGAGAGAAACAAATTGGAGAATAGGTCACACTCAAAATGAGGGACTAAATATTTTTTAATCAACACATCACAATTAGGTATACAAGTAAAAAGTTTTACTTTTAACAATAATAATTAGCATGTATGTCAATATAAATGCCAAACTATACATTTTGTTAATTTAAGGTAAATGAATGAACAGACAAATGAAAAGCAAAAGTAGAAAAGATTTTAAACCACATGAAATTCAATTAAGCAACTCCTAGGCACCTATCATAACCTTGTCATGCCAGTTCCATGATCACGATTATATTTGACTTTTTGCAGAATAATATTCCTAGGTACAGGGAGGCCCAGAGACACCCAAAAGTTGAACTTTTCAGTGAACCAGTTCACAACCTGAACTATATCTAGTAAAACCAAAACCTAATCAGCTCTTGTTGATTACTATATAACCACAACTACTGAACACTTGAATCAAGAATAAATCTGGTGAAATTTAATGTGAGGCCCCTATTAGAGTACAAATATCAGGTATGCATCAACTACGCCTCACTTTGTATGCAATAGTAACCTCTGTGTGTATATTTATTTATTTATTTATTATTAGTACTAGTATGAGTATTAGGATTAAACATAAAATACATGTGAATTCTAATTCAAACACCTTCCATATGCCACTGTATCCTCGCAACTGCAATTCAGCCTCTAAGTCCTTAAATCTGTCGACCTCCTGATATGTTTAGAATAAAACAAGAACCAAATGAATATCATCAGGTGTGCAGCAATTTTCAACTGAATAATTAAAGAAGATAAAATATGAAAAGCATCGCATGTACAAAAGTGCTAACGTTTTTCCAGTTTCTCTTTATTTCTTTTCAACTTTACATCTGAGAGGTCAATTTAAATCAAATATAACACATGTATTAAATGGAATATAGAAACTAATTTGTCCAGAATCTCCAGATGAACAAACTGTCACACAACAAACTCCAAGTCTAACCAGAACGACTAGACAATGAAGACCAGACAAAGTTCAAAACTTTCTGGTATTTCGAATCACTTGGTCCATGAGGACTTAGTATAACAAATGGCAAGCACCTTTTTTTGTAATAGATTCTAACTGAAGCATCACATCAGACAACCCTCCATCTAGCTTACCTGTCTGTACATCCTGTCTTATGTTTGAATTAATCTCATGATATTATCACCACCAAAGGACACACAACAAGGAAATACCCGTTCTTATTTTATTTTTAATCAATTAAACATCCAAAAAAAAAGGTCTGAAATAGTATTACGAAGTTCCTTTCTTGCTTTTATCAATGGTCTCTTCATTTTAAATGCAATCAATAACACAACACACAATGGAAACTTCTCCCTTTTTGTTGGGATATGATGGTTGAGGAGAGAAAAACATCAGTGAGTATGTGGCTACAAAATGGAAGTCACCAAATATTTATTCCACATTTTGTAAACTATTAACCTCTATTTTCAGAAGTCCATAACATGAGCTAATGCATCAGAATGATAACCTGTAAACACAGTATATCAGCTGACCATAGTCCAAGTTCAAAAATAATACTTCTCTTACGCCACTCCCAGTCCAGAATATGCCGAGGTATGTGAAAGTAGAGTCTTCTCCAATGGTCAGTTGCATGGCAATCAGCTAGTATGTTGTATGATAGAACAGTGAATCGGTCTGCAAGAGAAGTAGGAAACTGGACCATTTAGTAATGAACATAATTACACATAGGCTTTCAGCAATCAAATCCACAAAGCCAGCTAGAAATAGGCCCATTTGATCATGAAAATAGTTGAGCAACCCTGTTAGAAACCAAGTTATGCTCCATGACATAACATCAAGCTCTTTTCCCACTCTGTGGGTTTTGCAGTGCAGGAAAGTGAGGTTTACTTAATTATGGTATTCTTCCATCACTGAAGGTACCTTTTAATCTCAGAGATATATAGGTAATTAGGTATATTCAATCAATTCACAGTTAAGAAATCCAGACAAGGATAACTTGTAATCTTTCCCTTTTAAATTATAAAATCATGATTTTTTTTTTCCTGAAAAAAAAAAATCTATGCCAAATATGCAGTGATGACATACAATCGCTAAATGCCAACTTGAAAGTGAAAAAAATAAAAAATAAAAAATAAAAAAAAAATAAAATAAAATAAAATAAAATAAAATTTACCATAATGTGGCGGAGGTTCAGGTTTGGCATGCTCCCAAACCCGGAAATTCAAGGCCTTGGGAGGCTGCGGACGCGGCCGGAACTCAGGCGGCGGTCGAGGTGGCCTGAACTGCTGGTTCTGATCAAAATGCGGCCAGCCTGGTCTATTTAACTGCTGGTTATAAAATGAAGGCGGCCGCGGCCTATGAAACTGTTGATTGGAGTATAAATTCGGAGGGGGCCTATGAAACTGTTGATTGGAGTATAAATTCGGAGGTGGAGGATGAGCAGAATAATAAGGAGGATGATGAGTGAAAGAAGGCGGCGGTGGTCGCGGACTATGCGAACGAAAATTCGAAAACTTCCCACCACGGCTATATGATGGTCGAAACCCTCGATTAGTGTCTTGTACCGACCGGAAATGAGAGTCCCCGGATACCTGCTGCTCTCCACGGCCGCCTCCAGAAGGCTGGTCGGAGTAACTTCTCCGACCGCGGCCCCTTCGGCCTCCCAACTGTAAACAGAGTGAATTTTTATATACAGTACAGCGTACTTGAGTGGTTCTCAGTGATGATGTGAAAGTTTGGAATGGGGACTCACGTGCTTATGGTTGTACATGGCAGTACGGGATGCGACAGCGTCAGAAGGCGTAGCGGTGGCTGTGACACCGTCGGAAGACGTTGCGGCGGCGATGCGGTGGAAGGAAGGAGGAGAGCGCTTCATGAGAGCTTGATTCAGTGTCCGTTACTCCGTTTGTTTGCAGTAAAGTGATTCTTTAACGTTAACGATCACGGTTACCATCGTTTATAAAACTAGTATTGCATCCGTATGATGCAGGGCCATTAGTAGATGGTGAGTTTAAACATTTTTTTTTTTTGAAAAATACAATTCCAAATTATTGAAAATTTCTTTGTACACCACATTTTGAGTACAGTTGACTAAGCACTTGGATTCGTCAGAAATTAAGATTTTGAAGCCATCATGATTACTCACTCGGGAAACCGCAACATATAACTGTCCATGGTTAAACACGAATTTCTTTAATAATAACCCCACTTGTGACAAAGTTTGTCATTGACTTTTGTTTATTGTCATTGCATATGACAACATAACAGGAAATTGCTTCCTTTAAAATTTAAAAGGAAGTCTTGGATCTGAAGGAGTCAATGCTAGCCGCGGTATCAAAACATTTGTCCCATAATGTGTTCCAGATAATATCTTGGCTTCAATCACATGGTTCCCTAATTTGGTAACAATCAATCGTGTCACATTACAAAGACCAATAGAATGATCGATATTCCTCAACAGCATTATTGGAGATCCAACCTTTAATCATAAGGAATAGTTTGGTACACCAGAACACCTCAAACTATTTAAAAATTCAGTAGTGTGTACTTCCGCTAACATGTTATCATTAGTATCAGCCTTGCAAATAGAGTCACAACTTAAATAAGTCTTCGATGAAGCTTGATTCATATTGTTCATGTATTCATTCACTTGATCCACAACATCTAATGTTGGTGCCAAAATTGCTCAACTCTTTAATTGTTCAAGATCTATGTCACCAGTGCCGTATGAAGGAAATGTCTGCTCAACAATCTCTTTGATAGGATCTCCTTTGGTTTGCAATACAAACTATGAAGGAATATGTATAGTGCAATCACCATCACTGTTACCACCAAGTTTGCCATCACCTAAGTCCGCAATCCACTTGGCAAAAGTATCTAATTTCTCTATTTCTTCTTCACCTGTAATACTACGCAATCTGAGATTTTTTGTTAGATGCAAAACTTCACAATTATTCCACAAATATGAAGAATTGATACTTGTTTGGACAATGTCTTGTCTTGTTCCTTTGGGAATAACTGGAAGAATCTGTCTGAAATCACCCCCTAATACAACAGTTTTACTCTCAAAAGTCTTTGTTGAGCTTGAACTATTAGAGAATCTCAGTACGTCTCGAATTGTTTTATCCAATGCTTCAAAATAAAGTTTGTGCATCATAGGGGCTTCATCCCAAATGATTAGCTTTGCTTTAACAATGAGTTCAGCTAATGGACTACCTTGCTTGATGTTGCATGTTGAGTATTCGTTTATAGAAATCGGTATTGCAAATCTTGAGTGGGCAGTCCTACCACCTAGTAGCAATAACGAAGTTATACCACTGGATGCAACATTTAGAACAATTTCTCCCCTTGACCCTAAAGCAGCAGACATTGTCTTCCATAAAAATGTTTTCTCGGTACCACTGTATCTATAGACAAAAAATGGCCATCCTTTATTGTTATCGACATCAAACATAACTTTACTATAAATCACTAACTGCTCTTCAGTTAGCTTTCCCACAAAAAAGTCATGTTCTTCTTTTAATGCTGGCTGATCATATGCTAGTTCTTCATACAACATATGATTCCCCAAAAAACAGTTACTTAGTCCATCTGGTATAGACATTGATGGATAATCTTGTAATGACTTGTTGAACTCAATAATTTTTCAATCTCTAGCAGAGCATAGTTCTTCTTTTGTGTATCTGTAAGAACTGCATTTGTGGAAAATATCAAAAGTAATGAAATTAGAAATTACATTGAACCTTTTTTGTAATGCAAAAAAGTAATATATAGGTACCTGGGAATCCTAACGTTTTCCTAGCTTGATATTCCGCATCTTCTGTTAGATGTATCCAAACAGCGTCCCACACAATTTCTGGCTTTGACATTAAATTTGAGGTCAACAGCGTTACAAAAAGTTTCCTTACAGAATAAGCAGTTGCCCATAGTGATGCCTCCAAAATTGCGTCCACATATTCTTTGTTGTCCTCAATCAATCCTCTAGCGTAACAAGCATCTCTAAATGACGTATATTGTATTCCATCAACCAATTTGATTTCTTCAAAACTTTTGGGGCCCCTAACCAAGTTTAGTAAACACCTCAAATAAAATAGTTCATCACACAATTTGGTGGAACATTGAAAATCCTTCCAATTGCAAAATTTCTTTACCTAGGATGCCATTCTCTTTTGTCTTTCTTCCAAACAAATTTCCTAGGCATTTCTAAATAAGTTAACTGCCTGGCATCCTCATACTTCATATTAGCTGCAAACCATGCGGTGAACATACTTTGGAACACTATGGGACGATTAACAACATTGTCAACATTATCACCATCATCAAATATAATGGATTGCTCATTAGGTAGATGGAAACTCAAGCGTTCCACTGAAGGATTCCTAAATTGTATGTCAAAAGCAAATATCGTCCAAGCAGCTTCGCATGGTGAGATATACCTACAATCGTAGTACATCTTGATTTCATCTACAAACTTTCCAGTGGATTCGTCAACGGTGCTATTGTAGAACTCAGTAGTTACTCGATCATTTCCCTTCTTGACGTACTTGAGTACTTGATTGATCTTGACGGATTACACCATTCAACATTAATAGGAGCCCTATACTTCAACAATAAGTACCTGTTGTGAGGGACAACACCTCTACTGTCCAGATCTATGTCATTCTTCTTTATCGTACGACCATTATCACGCCTACGATAAATTGGATAACCATCGCGGTCCAACATTGAATTCGGCACAAATTTCTTTGGAAAGAATTTAGAACATCGGCCATTTACCATATATGCAAGTTAATTCTTCCTAGATGAACCACAACTCCACAAGGACCATGCATCATGAATTCTTCCACGGCATTATAATACTCTGGATCACATATCTCATTTGGAATCTCAGCAGATATCCACATGCCTATATCTTTTGGGGTTTTAGGAAAATCATTCTTTGCCAAGAATACCAAAATGTGCGCATGCGGTAACCCTCTTTTTTGAAATTCAATAGTATAGATCACTAAAAAAAAATGAGTTAGGTTTCAAACAAAATGATAATCTTATTAAGTAGAATTTAAATTTGAGAGTATTTACTAGTTGAAACGACTCCGAAAATGTTGCTCTTCCGAATCTCTGAAATAAGAGCGTTTAGCTTCATTTTGAAAACGCGACATGTAATATATGCCTATCTTCAACATTTAAACTACGTGCTTTTAGAAACCTTTCTATCTCAGGCCACTTCAGGTTACATGTAAAAGTAATAAAGAGGCTCGGATAACCCATAGCTTTGCAAATAGCCATTGCATCTTGGTAGTTTTGAATCATATATCTAGCACCTCCAGTAAAGCTTGATGGCAAGATTATCCTCTTTCCTTGAGTAGTAGGATCTACTTCTCCATTTGTCAGAGCATCAGTCAGACACTTATAAGATTCACACCTCAAAGTTTTCTGGTGTGTCCTAATATAGATTAAACGCCCAGACTCTATCATAGTCATAGTATAAGCATCAACAATAAATTGTTGTAACAACCTTCTTGCATACAATAATGTCGATGTCTGATCCAACCTATCTTGCAAACGGAAAGAGAAATATTCACGCGGAGTTACACGGTTTCTTGCCGTGGATGCCCTACCAAGAATGTTTGCAAACGGAATATCTTCTCTATAGCCATCTTCACCATATGGATATAGCAGTGGGTATTGTAGTAGTAGATATGACGGATTCAATTCATTAATTCTTTGAAGATTGCCAGAATTTGTTTCTACCAACATGTCACGTTGTCCCATGTTTGGATCTTGACAAGTATATTTTTACACTTTAATTTATGTAGGTTTTTATAGTATATTTATATTTTTTAATTTTCATTTTACTTTATTTTAACATTTTTAGAATAAATAGTTGATTAGTTATAATAAATATTTTATAATAATTATTGGATATGATTAAAGTTTAGATTTTAGTTTTAGTTTTAGGCCCAAATAAGTGTTGCATTTTAGTTGTCATCCTAGTGTTGTTTAATTAGCACATTTCTTAGTTGTTTAATAAATTTAAGGCCCAACTATATAACCTAATGATTCTAATAACAAATGAATTGCCAGTTGGTTTCTTTCCCTCCCTGCGCAGCTCACGTACGAAAGAAGTGAGGACTTTGTCGACTCCAGAAACGGCATCAACAATTTGGCGCAAGTTTGAAGGAGTTATGAAGAGAAGACTGCGTCAGTCAGCAAGGAATGAACGGCAAAGATAATTTCTACCATTTTGGTCTATTTTTGAGAGGTTCATATTAATTTTTAGATTAATTATTTTCATCAGTTTAAGAGTTTTGTTGGGATTAGGAGTGTATAAATAGTAGTGATTTTCTGTAGTTGAGGGAGCAGACTATCTGTTTTATTTTATATTTTTCTACAGTTTCAATTTTTTCTTTATTTTATACTCCCTCCGTCCCATTTTACCTGTCTTACTTTCCTTTTTAATCTGTCCCAAAATTATGTCCACTTTCCTAAAATAAACATCATTATACTTCTATTTTTCCTATTTTACCCTTTTAACCACCTGATACTCATCCACTCAAATATCCTCAAAAGGTGTGCCATTTAGAAAAAGGTGAATACTTATCTCTACATTTTATTTTCTTGGTTTGATTATTCATTTACACTTTCCACTTTCTTCATTACACTTTCCACTTTCTTCATTCCACTTTCTTCATCTACACTTTTTTTTTCTGCAACTTCTTCATTCTCACTTCGCAACACATTGAACTGATAGAAGAAATCAAAATCTAGGTTTCTTCATTTTTCTTCCTGCTTATCTTCGCTTCAAAAATTCATTGGATCTGCTGGGACTTATTGTCACTACTATTCACTGCAAACCAGTTTTGGTCTCCTCACTGTCGACTTGCCATCAATGCTCACCGCTTGACGTTGCTGACTCCACCGGACGTCGCTGCTCGGACTGTTGGACATTGCTGCTCGGACTGCCGGAAAATATGGAGGTCCAAAGGTAGCCGTTACTGCAATTGTTCTGCTTGATGGAATGGGCTCACCTTATGGCTTAAAGAAGAGAGATATGGTGGAAGGGAGGGAAGAAAGAAGGAGAAGAGAGAAAGGTTTTGCTCCGAAGTTGTCTGGTTTGCTTTCTTTGATGGGTTTGCTGGTGTCTGGTAGTGGTGACTGGTGAGAGAAATTTTAGGGGTAAATTTGGAAAGATAGTAACATTTTTTTGTTATCTTAAAATGCGTGCAGAAACCAAATCGGACAGGCATTTCGGGACAGAGGGAGTATTTTTCTACAGTTTACCATTTTTTCTTTTCTTGTTAAGTTTTCTGGTTCATGGCCCTGCGAGGCTAATTCTTAAACTTGGTCAAGATTATGTGAACCCCGGTTCTCTATACTGAGAGACAAAATTCTGTTTTATTGAGTTAATTTATCTACAATGAGTATTTAATATTCTTCTATATTATTTTCTTAATTGGTTGTCTCATTTAATGATTAGGAGGCCTGCTAGTTAATTATCTGATTCAATTCACAGCTAGATTAGAAAGTGATTATTATAATTGATTTTCTTTTCTAAGTAGCAAATATGATTAATTTTATCACGGCTTAGTGTTAATTTAATCATAGGAAGAATATTAATCTAAATTTAACATAACCGCTTGTGTTTATGTTGTTTAGTTTTGTTGGTTTTTCTCGTTTTAATGTTTCTATCAAGTTAAATATAAGCGCTTGTCTTGTGTTATTTTATAGTTAGGGGTAGTTACCGCTTGTGTTTGATTACCTATGACTAAGGAAAAACAAGAATAAATTCCACAATGAATGCTCAAATGCAAGTGAATTTGTCTTGTAGTCGATGAACAGTGATTAAGATCCGGTAGTGAATATTTTCTTAGACCAAGTGTTGAAAATTCATTTGATTTCGTTAGTAAACTTTGGCTTGATTATCATTTTTTTATTCTTATTATTTAATTATTTATTTTGAACGTCAATATATTTCACACCAAACCCCCTCTTTAATTTGAACTCATGCATTAAACTAGTTACTCCTCGTGGGATCGACCCTTACTCTCACTACTACGTGTTTAAGGTTCTAATTTGGGAGCCTACGACAGCTCACCAGATCTATATCACCAACAATCAAAGCGGCAACTTCTTGAACTTGGGGCAAGTTATATGTCCGAGCATCTTTTGATCTCTACCCTATCAATTTGATTTTGATCTCTGTTGTCGGATTATTTTCAATATGTGCTCTTGCATTACGAAACGTCTTCACCAAAGCATTATTTTGATCCAAAGCATCTTTAATATTTTGAACAATATCAAAATGCAATCTTTTGCTACTGTCATTGTCCCTACAAAAACAATATTGAAGAGAAACAAAACTTAAATATATATTAATATATTTTAACATTTTGACATAAGAATACTTTCAATTGAATGGGTAAAATAAGATGTTTAAATTACCCGACTGCATTCATCCTATTGTTCACTTCATTCTGAGTGTCATAAATATACAATTGGGCAAACTTCGGCCTTTGACCTTTGGTCGTAGCCTTTTTAGGTACAAGCAAATACCCGGAGTATTCCAGGGTTATCGATCCACAGGGAAGCGGGGTATCAAGCACTAGTTACTAATTAATTGTAACACCCCGTAATTTCGTTCAAGCCTTCGTTCGTTAATTAATTCCTTGGGCAATTTGAGTATCCTAATTGGGCTAATCCTTTCAATTTAATATATATATATATACTTATATATATAGATATTCTTGAGCCTAATTTAATTATTCTAATCAAGAGCCCAATTAATTGAATTATTCTTGTAAGGGAATTTTATTCCATTTGGACCCTTACAAAATTTGTAATTAAATATTCCTACAAGCCCAATTTATTGATCTTATATTATATAATGTATAGATATTGTTCCTAAGACATTTCTATGGGCTTCCTTATACTAATTCTTGTATTAATTATAAGGGATGATTATATTAGCCCATTTTGCTAGTCTTGAATATATATATATTTAATTCTTGTAGCCATTACATTATGAGCTTAAGCCCAAATCCTATTAAAGTCTTACACCCTAAATATTGTATGTATTCTTAGTATATATTTTGATGATCAAATAACCTAAAAGCTTTCACTCCTCTTCCTCCCTACACACTTCATCTTCACGCCATTTTCACTACATTTCCTTCCAAATTTGATCTCCATTTTCCTACAAGCTTTCAAGTAAAGATTGCTCTTTTATGGTTGCTTAGGAGTGGGTAAGATCATCTAGCCTAGAATCCATCTTGTATTTTGTGTTTTTAATAGTATTTTTAGCATATTCTTACAAAGTTCTTTTGGGGTTCCTTGGGAAAAGATGATCAAGGTGAAGGTGGGGCATTGTGATCTTGCTTAGGGCTTCTTGGAGTGGAAATAGCTATTCAAGGTAACCATCCATGTCCATCAAACTATTTTCATTCACTCCTATTCTATATAATGTTCTTGGTGATTGGAAATCCTGAAAATTCCTTGTGATTAGCCTATTTTGTTGAACCTATTTGTTGGATTTCATCTTGATCTTTTGATTAGTGTTGTATGATCATTGATGGTTTGGATTTCTATGTTTTGGCCTCTAATTTGATGTAATGTTGATGTATTTTGGGTCTGATTTGCTCTCTGGAAACATTTATTCGTGTCTGTTGTTGGGTTCTGGAAACTGGGATGGTAGTTGACCTAGCGGAGGACCTCAACGGAACAATGTAACCCGTTGGAGTGTTCCGCAAGGTCAAGGCGGAGGAGGTTGGCGGATAGAGGTGTTCCGCTGGAGTGGCCCGCCTCCTTCTTGCGGAGGAGTGCGGCGGAGGACAGTAGTCCGTTGACGAGTTCCGTAAGGTCACTGGGAATCTGCTCCCAGAGACTGTTTTGTGAGGTTGTTGTCTGTTGTTTCTCCTTTGTTTCAGAGTATTGTTGGGTTGTTTTGTGAAGTATTTTACCATGCCTTTGGAGTATTTATCCATGTCTCTTGTTGGATATTTGTTACCTTATCTTGGAAATTTATTCATGTCTTTAGTTTCCCTTTTTGTACCCTTGGTCTATTGATTCTTGATATTCTTTCTACCTGGGAGTTTGTTTGTGTTCATAGATGAGATGAACACTTTGTTTGGTTGTTTTGGGATGGTGTTGGAGTATGAGTATGTGATGTTGTTTTGTTGGTATCGTTGGAGTTGTTGGGTGCACTTGTTGTGCTACTATTGTTTGTATTCGGGTTCATTACCCCTGTGATTGGGTTCATTACCCCTGTGATTGGGTCGATTCACCCCTGTGATTGGACTTAGGTCCCTGTGATTGGGCTCTTGCCCCTGTGATTGGGTTCGCTACCCCTGTGATTGGGTTCGCTACCCCTGTGATTGGGTCGATTCACCCCTGTGATTGGACTCCGGTCCCTGTGATTGGACTACGGTCCCTGTGATCGGGTTCATTACCCCTGTGATTGGGTTCATTACCCCTGTGATTGAGTTTTACCCCTGTGCACTTGGTTTTTGGGTTGGGATTGGGTTCGATATGATGCTTGGTGGTTGGTGTTGGGCTTTCTTTCGATTCTTTGGTCACGAGTCTTTGTTTATTCGATTGATTCCTTGTGGTTCTCGATTATGGTTGATTATTCCTTATACTTGTGTTCAGTTGGTACCTTGGTTTGATTCGTTGTTGTCTTATTCTTTCATCTTTGGACTTTGGTTTCATTTGAATGAGTCTTGGTTTATGATTCGTTCAGCTTGTTGTTGTTGAGTATCGTTTTGAACTATTGTACAGTTCGTTGGTGTTTATATTCTATATGGGTGCGTAAAACTATTTACAAGCTTATTATATATCTATATCTCCTTGCGAGTGTGAATGGTGGTTACTTAGCATTCTTTTGCTAATGGTTCTTTGTGTGTTTTCCAGGTATGGAGTAGTCTACGTGAGCGCGCTAGAGTTCCCTTTTATGAGGATGCGTAGACATAGTTTGCCTTGTTTAGACTCTAGTTTTGGGCCTGTGTGCCTTGAGATATTATGATATACTCTTGATTAGTTCGTTGGGTACTTTTGGATGTCTTATGGATTTATACTTTGAGGATTATTATTGCAGTTTTTATGAGATGACAGTTTAGTTTATTCTTGTGTTTAGCCTGTGCATCTAGGCTGTGATTATACCTAGATGTGGCATGACGCCCTTAGGTTTAAATTCGCTTCCGCTATGTTTGGTTTGTTAGTTGAGATTGGCAGCTTTTATGTTAAGTTTTAGCTATCTCAGCCTGTGTGAGGTTGGGGTGTCACATTAATTCACAAGAAGCTATTCCTACGTTAACAATGTGTATTTATCTATAATTATGAAAACAAAATAAATGAAGCAAGGCAAACGGATTTTTATATACAAGAGATTAAGAGCGGGATTTTTGGGGGTCAAAGTGTTTAATCACCTAGTGCCAAACTAAAGCGAAATAATCATTCGGGTTCAACAAGTGTGGATGATTGCAATCTAAAAGGGAAAGATTACTCTCGTAATTCAATCCCGAAATAAGGTAATTGGAATACTCACTCTCGTGAGCTATTCACAACATATAATCAAGAACAAGCAATAAATGGAATACCCACTCTCGTGGGCTATTCACAATTGGAATACTCACTCTCGTGAGCTATTCACAATATATCCCTTAATCAACATGTCCTCTCTCGAGGTACAAGAATCAAGTGCAATTGTGGGTGCTCTAATTCATAGACAAATTTAGCAATGAAACAAGTAATTAGGATCCTTAACTACAAGCATTAAGAAATTAAGCCACAATTGCAACACAAGTAATAAACCCAAATAGATATTTCATTCAAGCAATTAAAGAACTAGGCACATAGGTTCATAAACACTTTTCAATCCAAAAATCCCAAAGGAAAGCTTAGCCTACCATGGCTAAAATAGATTCAACAAATATACAATAAAGCTTTAAAATAGAAAAGAGAGGAAGAAATTCTCCCGAATGATGCCTCCAAGCTCTTCTCTTTGATCTCTCTTCTCCAATTGATTTTTCCTTTCAAGCTCTTTGAGAAGATGAGAGCTTCCCTTTCTTTCTTTCCTTTGTCCAAAATCCGCAGCCAAGCTTGCTTAGGGTTGATAGGAAGTGATGCTTTTATAGTGGGTGGAGAATGGTGGGCAAAAATGGCAATTCAAAAAACTGCAAAATCGCAGATCTGCAACTTTCGCCGCGGCGAGAATTAGGCTCGCCGCGGCGAGAGCGTCACTGCCCAAAATTTGGGATTCTCGCTGCGGCGAGAATCCGCCTGGGACGCAGCTTCAACTTGAAGCCTGATTTTGACCCTTTTCCCTTTTTAATCACACTTTGATGTCTTCATAAGAATTGTAGCCCTTGAAGTATTCTTTCCAATGGTTCAAGAATCATCTCATTTGGAATTTCCTAAACCGAGATATGGTCCAATTACCGAGGTGTCGCTATATTTAGTCGGAATTACAACTCTTTGATCTTTTGACCATTTTTCCTTTTGATATACACTTTGATGTCTTGATAAGAGTTGTAGCCCTTTAAGTCTTCTTTTCAATGGCTCACGAATCATCTCATTTGGACATTCCTAAGAAGAGATATGATCCGATTACCGAGATGTCGCCATGGTTGCGGGAATCTCTTACTCAATTTTTCCTTTGTTTTGTTCATGTGGTCAAATCCATTGAAAGTGCAACTCTTTGGCTCCCTTGGAAGTATTTTTGACATCATCTTAGCTTCACCTTGGCTCCCCTATGGCTTGAGATTCATCCAAAAATGTCCCGAAAGACATACATTTTCTTCAATTCATCAATTTATGCACCTAAAGATATAAACAATTGAATTAAGGCACATTTTGCATAAAATCAAAGTATTTATCACTCAAAATAGGTTTATATATGGGGTGAAAATATGAACAAATAGGCACTTATCAACCTTGTTGTGGCAACAAGCTTCCAATTAAATGAAAATTTTGGCCATGCAATTTAAATACAGGTGGGCTTGTGCCAACATTAATGGATCTGTCAATTGATATTATTATAAGACCTATTATCCAAAAAATGTTTGCTTTGATCATCTTGATTGAAAAACAAACCATAATTCTAAGATGGTGGAGTTGCGGGCTTTGGCAATTGAATTTTCCCATGAGCACAACAAAGTGAAAACTTGGAGTTCTTAGTACCAACTGATTTGTTTACATGTTCTTCCAACCAAAATAACGCTCCACAATGAGGACATAAATATGTGGGATCAGAAAAATCCAAGTATTCACCTAAATAAGTTTCAATAATTAGAAAAATGGCAAGTAAGTTTAAAAACATTTAACAAACATACCATTGTTTAAAGATGCAATTGTTTCTTCATTTAAAACTGCATCGTCAAAATCATCCATCAAACAACGGGTCATTGAGGATGATGCTTCTTCAAACGTTGGATCCATATACATAGGAATGGATTTAGTATCTAATGACACAATAAATTACTATCAAGAGAAAGAATTTAAAGAATTCAAAAAGTGAGTACAAACGTATAAATATATATATATATATATATATATATATATATATATATATATATATATATATATATATATATATATATATATATATATATATATATATTAGGAATGTATTCAGGTGAGGACTAATGTATTATAGAGGACTATGAGGACTAATACGGTGTGTTGGATTGGGTTTTTTGATGGTGTGAAATTAATGATAATTTGTTATTATGTTTGTGCTAGGCGGGTGGGTTTTTAATTTGTAAGGGTATTTGTGTAATTTTAATAGGCCTTTTAATTTTGGGATTCTGCTCATATCGTGTAGCCGTGCAGGTTTAATTTCCTTTTCCTATTCGTAAACGTATCTTGGTGCAGTTCAAGACTGTTCGGCTTCATCTTCTCCAATCAGGTTCGTCTCCACTTTCTCTCTCTTCGGTTTCTGTGTACTCGTCGGTCTGTGTGTGGTGGTGCGGACGACGTGTTTCTTCTTGGGGTAGCGATTGAACGGGTGGTGGTGGTGGTGGGTAGGGCGGCGTCTTCCGCCCGGTTCGTGAAGGTGGTGCATTTGCTCGGCGGCGAAGTTTTTGTGGTCTGTGAAGGCGACATGGCGGAGCTAGGCGGTGGGCGACGACGGTGTAGGGTTTCTAATTTTTTTTTTCTGATACATTCCTGTTTTTTGTTTTCTTGTTGCTGTTATTGTTTTCTTTTTTGGTATTGTTTGTTAAAAATTTCTGCTATTTTTTTGTTTTAATTTTGTTTTATGAGTTTGTTATTATTATACTGAGTAGGTTTTGTTTATTATTTTTATTTTCTATCACTGGAATGAATTGAATTTATCAATTAGTTTCGAGGATGTGTATTTTCAGTTTTAGATTACTGATTGGTTATTTCATTCTAATTACTGTGATTTATTTGCTCCCTCATTTTTGAATTGTTTTTGAAATTATTGTCATGTTTTAATGGTTGTTGTGTGTGTAGCATTGTTGTTCTGGCCAGTATGTTAATAAGATATGTGTTAGTTGTGTGCCCATGATGTATTGTTTGTGTGCCTTGCATTTGTGATTTGTTACTAGAAGCTAGCAATTGGCATTTTTTTTTAGTTGTTATGTGTATTGTTTAATTAATTATGTTAAGTTAGGAAATATGGAATAAAATATTCCAGGTTGCTAACAATTTATTGTCTTATTCCTTTTTGTAGTTATTTCAAAAGTTTTGTCTTGTGTTTGGGGGGTGTTGTGTTTTTAGCATTATTGTTCTAGACAGGGTGTTAGTAAGATATGTTGGTAGTTGTGTGCCCATGGTGTGTTGATTGTGTGCCTTGCATTGGTGTTTTGTGACTGTAAGGTAGCAACTTGCAGTTTTTTTGTTGGTTATGTGTATTGTTTAATTAATTCTGTTGAGTTAGGAAGAATAGAATAAAATATTTCAGTTTTGTAAGTGGGAGTAGTTATGGTTTTTTTTCCCACTGGAATGAATAGAGGCATGTATCAATTACTTCCATTTAGACAAAGTAGGAGGAGTATTTTCAGTTTTAGATTAGTAATTTTTTATTTCATATTAGTAACTGTAATTTGTTGTTTCCTTCATGTTTGAAATTATTGTCATGTGTTTTAGGGTTACTGTGGGTGTATCATTAATGTTTTGGACGTGATGTTAATAAGATTGGGTGCCAGTTGTGTGCCTATGATTTTTTGATTGTGTGCCTTGCCTTGGTAAGTTGTTATGGGAGCTAGCAGTTGGATTTTTTTTTTGTGTCGTGTATATTAAATTGCAGAGAATGTACCAAGGATCCGTCAGCACCAGCCAAGGTGTTTGCCAGCTCTCCGATCACTACTGTATGGTTTTGGGCATTTTTGTTTATTTGTTTGTTTATGTTTGTGTATAGTTGGGGTTGATATTTATAAACTTTTTTCGACTTTTCTTTTGGGTTATAGTTAAACACTGCGGTGTTGTTCGAAAAAATAGACAGGCTGAAGGTGGCTAGGTTTTCGGAGTCATTGGGAGCTGATTTTGCACTTGGCCCTCATAGAACATGGGGTGATGTTCATCTTGCAAGTATTTTGCGAAGCTTTCATTTCATATTGTTTATGTAGGTTATGCATGGTGTGCCAAGGAGTTGGGGGTTGTGTGCCCCTCTTTGTTGCCATGTGTGGTAATTAGTGATGACTAAGCATTCGTACTTTGCACGAGTGGCAGTAGTTTTTGTATGTTATCCCATTACTTTACATGTGTGTGCTCAGCAGTTAGGGGCATACATTTTTTTAGCATGGTCTCATACCTTTTTGTTGTTGTTTAAGCTTTTCTTTCCCATCCTTCAACTCAATCATTTTTACCTCTTGTGTGTTGACTTCAAAACCGAGCGGCTTGAAATTATTGATAATTCTGCTTCCACTGAGGCCACACGGTTGAAGTATGGGGACACCCTAGAAAATGTGGTACGTCTTCTTTCTGCTGTGTGCTTGTATGATCTTTCAATGGCTATTCTTGGTGTGATGGTTTATTTTCTTGTTTTTGTATTGTAGAAGCTGTTGTTGACCGAATATTTCACATCTGTTGGTGAGAAGTTCAAGTCAATTATTTGTGAGAATCTGAAGTGTATTAGGATGCCAATGAAGTGGCGGGACACCGGGAACGAGGTGGACTGTGGGGTGTATCTTATGCGGCACATGGAGAGTTATGTTGGTGAAAGAGTTAGTAAATGGGATTGTGGGTTGACGAGGGGTGATCGATTGCAATTTTAGATGCTACGTTTGCGGTATATGAAGGAGCGTTGCACAGTTGACATCAATGCACACCGTACCAGTAATGCGGCTCGTGCGTTGCGATTTCTTTCCGGCCAATAAGTTTATCCCTGTTGTTAGTTATTATTTTAGTTTTGGGGTTGTTGATTGAGTTTGATTATTAATGTTTGGTCATACTTTTGTTTGTTTACCAAATACTTTACCATTAGCATTGCAGTATTATTCGTAGACTATTAAACTGTTTTAAAACATATTGGATCCTATATATTATCATATGGTTGTTTTAGTTCTGTGTGATAACACGTCAGTTGTGTGCTTAGTGGGTGGGTGATTTGGCTGATTACAGTTTGGGGGGAGAGTTTAGACTAGTGGATGTATGCCGGTGTGTGTATTTAGCTTAAATCGTGTGCCTGGGGTGCTTAATTCGTGTGTTTGGTGTGTGGTATAAAATTAGTATAAAATGATCAATTTATAAGATAATATTAAGCGTAGTTTCTGAATGTTGTGTGCGTATTTGCGTTATATCATGTGCCTTTAATGTAACTATAATTTTGTATATCAGTTTCTTTATATGGAAATTTGATAGTTAAAATTAATATTTGTAATAGTAAGAAAATTGTGGCTCAAGTTCAATCCACAAGAAATTATATGACCAAATAAAAAAATGTAATTATCTATGTACAATTTTCGTAATTTTCTTCCCTAGCCGCCTGCACTTCTTTTATCTTATGGGAGTCTCCAAAATAAAGATCATTGGGATAGTTAAAAGGGCAAGTGTAAGGGGTCGTTTACTTCATTTTTCTGTTTTTCCTTTTCCAGTTTTCCATCTCTCCATTTTTCCATCTCCATTTCTCCAGTTTTCCATTTCTCCAATTTTCTGATTTCATATACAAATTTCATAATACGAAACACAAGTAATACTACTACTAGTAATAATAATAATAATAATAATAATAATAATAATAATAATAATAATAATAATAATAATAATAATAATAAAAAAATGTGAGAAGCACAAAATGGGAAGAAAAAACTGTAATAATAATAATAATAATAATAATAATAATAATAATAATAATAATAATAATAATAATAATTAAATGTAAAAACGGCAAACATATAATATCAATAAAATAATAATCAATAACAAAAACAATAATAATGTTGTTCATAGCTCATAGGGGCTTGTGGGTTGCGCGCAACTGGAGGGAAGGCGCAAAAGGGAAATAGAAAGCATGTTGCTGTTGGTTGGAATCGATGCTGAGACCTCCAAGTAATGCACTGTTCACGCGCATCATCCCATTCCTCCATTTGGAGAGAATGGTTTTTCCATTCTCCAAATTCTCCAAATTCCTTAAGAAAGATGGAGAAAGGAGATGGAAATAGATTTTGGAAGAACAAATTTAGTAAACACATCTTCCATTTTCCATTTTTCTACCTCTCCAATTTTCTATTTTTCTGGAAAATTCTCCATTTTTCCACTTTACTAAACAACCCCTAAAGTTCTTCAATCCACATGCATATCAACAAATTATTCTCGCAGGCACAAATTATTAAATCTTGATTTATTAGAAGAATTTCAAGAACCAAAGCTGTACTTTACTTTAATGCCATCTCCTACTAGTCAGTAGTCACTCAAGAGCCAAAACTATTGTACTTGAAAATTGTGAATACATGAAAGGTAATTAACGGAATTGTATGTTAGATATTAAATAAGTAAAGATAGCATAATTTAATTTAAAACTAATTTAAATACATAAGTAAAGACAATGTAATATTTGTGTAAGCGTATGGGAGAAATACCTTTGTTGTTGGTTGTTGCTTTTCGTTTATTGCCTATAACACATGAATTTGTTATATATTTAATAATTTTAATAAATGAAATAAAAAAAATCAACTTTGTGCTCCTATATTTAAAAAAAAATCAAATTAAAAAATCCAATTCATAACATTATGTTACACCTAAATAGATGAATAATATTAATCTCTCTAAATATCTCTCTATTCTATGTAATAACAAATAATATAATTCAATAATGGGAAAAGGTGCAAATAGGCCCCTAAACATTTCGCGAAAAGTCAATTAGGACCACGAACTTTTTAAAAGTACAATTGAACACATGACCTTGCGATTTTGAGTCGCCTGACCCCATTTCCCGGTCACCTCTCCGGTGAGAACCGGTAACTACACACTTGGAGCGCCACATAAGCATTGTTTTGTATATTTGGTTGCCACATAAGCTTAAATAAAAAGAAAATTAAAATAAACAAAATAAATTCGTACGATTTGACAAAATGATAGATGCCATTAACTGATAAATAAAAATTTTTATTTAAGGAAATAATAGAATGTGCATAATATATGTTTACACATAAAAGCGTACTATTAACTGCTAATAGTAGTATTTCATTGAGTATTATACTACTCACAATGGCAGTTCAAAAAACTAAGTTTAAAAAAAAATAGCTACATGTTCTTTCTGCCTGGAACTGTAACTCTGCTTCAGTAAGCACCTGCATTCAAAATAAAGAAAAAAAAAGAAAGTAATAAAAATATTTAGCAATACATAGCCACCTACATTTTTAAGTATGTTAGTCAACTGCAAATGAAACCACATGTTATTAATAAATGAGAGTTGAACTCTCATAAAAAAGCAGTTATACTACATGATGTCTATAGTCAAGCAATGCACTATTCCAGTGCATATCATCCACACAAAACAAAAGTTGTTCATAAACAGTTTACAATCACAAAATGAGTAAGACAGAAACCAATAGTTGTTCATGTCCCATTAACTTTTTTCCTACTTGATCATAACTGGCTTAGACTTCTTCAAATTTTGACTTGATGAGAATTGGTCAAGTAGGCATCTCTTAATAGCACATGTGTCAACTTCATCTTGAGGTTTGTCCACACCTTTTAGCTTTAAGTCATGTTGCATTGCATGACTTATAGCCTCATCACCTGATTCACTCTCATGTACACGGAAAAAAAAAAAGTTAAACTAAAAATCAAAACTCTAATCTAATTAAGTTAAAATAGAGTAATTTACATCATATTCTAGGTCATCTCCTTCTTCTTCAATCATCTTAGATAATTCATCATGATCATCCACTATGGATGGACAGTACTGAGCTTCCAATTCCTCATCATGCATAACACTTAAGACTGGGATAGGCTTTGCTGGGTTCCTAATACGATCATGCTTGAGATTGGGTTTAAAGACCATTGATTTGTTCCGCAGCTGATCAAACTCAACTGGAACATGCATCTTACTCTGTGAAACAAAAATAGTTAGCATAATATAAACAGGTAGTATGAATTTGTTTTTAGCGATTTTAATTGAAAAAATTACCATGGCATATTTGGTTTTCAAGTCATAGGCAGTAATGCCTAAAAGTTCAGAACAGTCTTTGTCCTACAATAAGAGAGGGGCATCACTAGTTTTGTCTAGAACCCTAACAACAACTCTATATCTCAAATTGCGTTCCTGCCAACTAATGTTGCATGTTTCAAACAGTAGGTAACCTTCTGTTAAGATAAGGGATTTAAAGCAGCTTGGTGATTTGCAAGAGTTATAGAACCATCTCTTTCCAGTCTCAATTGAAACAATTATCCCTAGGACAAAAAAATAACCTTCCTGAAAAGTTTAATTACATAAGTATGAAGTTAGGTGTAACAAAGTGCTTAATCAATTACTTAGCAATTACTTATTACTTAGTAATTACTTATTAATTAATAAATTAATACCTCAGCTCTGTCATACAAATCTCTGATTGTGCTTACAATCATAGGAGTTTGGAAATTATTGACATTGTGACCATATGACACAATTGAAATACTTCTGAGGGGGTACAATTACTCTTCAAACTGTTGAATTAATATTTTAGAAATATTTATAAGGACACAATTTTAGATATAATAAAACTAAAAACTGATTTTAGGGGTATGATCTTACCTATTTTTAAAATCTGTAAATTCCTGCCATTATAGAATACTCAGTAAACATAAACAGTGGCACTAATCTCTGTGATAATTTCATTTATGATGGCAATGAAGTGAACTTATTGTCAACCACCTTGGCACAACAGAGTTGGAGCAAAATGATCAAAGGGTCATCCACATGGTTATTAAAAAATGGCATAACAGAAGGTACGTGTTCATCCCATAATGTACATTTTATACGATTTCCCCTAAGTAAACAGATACAGTGTAGTAAAACAGTGTAAAACATGGAATAAAAAAAATCATCAAATCATCTATACTGTCTGCTAATTTATAAACTTACTTGGAGTCTTCAATCAAAAAATCAACCAACTGTGTGGGGAAACCAGCAATAACATTATCCTTAGGAGAATAGAATTCAACTACTCTACCAATAACATCTAGAATGACATATATTTTTATAAGTTTCATGTATATGAAAATTTAAATTAAAAAAAAAGTAAGACAACTTACCAATCAACTGCTTCTCTTCAACTTTTCTAGCTATTAAGTCCTCAATAAGCTTAATACGAAATAAAAGGCTTGGAAAACCCTTCTCCTATGTCTCTCAATGGTTGTGTAGTGATTAAACTTCAGCATGTATTTATGTTCTGTAGTTTTATATTGGTAGTAGTAAGATACGGCCACAAAGTTTTTTGTAGCATAAACCTTACCTTCTTTTAGCAGATTTGAAAATTGGTCAATAAAATCTTTGTGAATACTTGCATGAACATAGGTGCCCTACAACAAAAAAGTATAAGTTTACTAAGTATTAGCAGTTTAATTGGCAGGAAGTATCGAATGAAAATTACCTCAATGTCATGGAAAAGACATTCTTGACTCTTGAGAGCGGATTTGTTCCTACCTTCAGATACAACATAGGTACGAATCAATCTCAAACGAATTGCTTTTCTGTAGGATTGTGGGGAAATATCTTTTCCTAAAATATACAACATTGTCATTTTTTGCAAGGTATGCAAACCGGAAAACTTAAGGGATACCTAGCAAAGGTTGGAGGAAGGTGATCCATTTTATGGTAGGTTTTGGGGGTCTGAAGACTTACCATAAGATGCAACCATTCAAGGCATGGATAATGAAACGCATCGGATAATGAAACGCCATACCTGATTATTACGCATGCTTGCAGTTTGAATTTCGAAATCCTTATGATATGATTAGGGTTTATGTAATGTATGTAATATGTAATTTATGTAATACGTCATTTAATATGTTTGAGTATGATGGATTGCCTTCCTATATAACAGTTGTAGTTTGTAACAAATTCCCATAACTTAGGGAAGCCGGAAAGATGGTTACTAATGAATGTAGTATTTAATTACAACTTAAATACTAATTCATTAATTAAGTAATCCGTTCCTAACAAAAAAAAAAAGGTTGATTGTTCCAAACAACGTAGCTTTAAGTGAGCGGGAAAATGAAGCAATTTCATTACAAACGACGTAGCTTCAATTGAGCGGGAAAATGAAGCCATTTGATTGACCAAAATCTTATGGCTTTAATCTATAGAAGGATACACTTAGAAAAGCAATGACATTTTCTTTTCCCATGAAATATGAATTGCATGGAGGTAAATTTGTTTGTGTAACATTAATAAGGCGTATTAAAAGTATATTATTTGTATACTGAATATATATTATTTAATAGTATATAAAATAATATATTTTTCATAATATAATGTACATTTTATTAATATATTAAAAATACATTATTTGTTTACCGGATGTACATTATTCAATAGCATACAAATTAATATATTTCAGTACTTAAATAATATATTTTTCATGAATACAACATCCATTTTTAATATATTAAAATTATATTATTTGTGTATTAAATGTACATTATTTGATAGCACAAAAAATAATGTACTTTCAATACTCAAATAATATACGTTTTATTTGTGGACCACATAGTTGTGTAGACCATGATCCATAGAATGATGATTCTTGCATGGATAGGGTCTTTTGGAATGCAAAAGCCCAGCTTTTCCTTCCAAAACCCAAATGACAATTCTCCGGATGCATGGTGCATTTCGATCATCATTCAATCCGCTTTAATAGTATTGTGGGTGTTCCTCCTCCAAGAAAGGCTAAACCCTTTCGGTTCGAGGCGGCTTGGTTTGGTAGAGAAGACTACACTGCCATCTGGGATAAAGTCCGGAGGAATAGGGGGAAGATGTCTAGGGAGCCATTCACGAGGTAGCTCAAGAGAGCAAAAGGTGGAATCACGAGATATTCAGGAACATCTTTAAGAAAGGCAACGCCTTCCTAAGCTTTAAGAGACTCTTGATCACGAGGAAATGCTTTGATTTCAGAAATCTAGAACAAATTGGATCTAGGAAGGGGATAAGATTACATCCGTTTTATCACAAAGTTGCGACTATCAGGCAGAACAAAGGGAGGTGTCACATTTTTAAAAGGTGTCACATTCTTAAAATTGGTGGTGAGTGGATTTCCGATCATTCTAAGCTTTCACAAATCATCATTCACCAATCAATCACCGCAATTATAAACTCACAACCTCACCGTGAATTCTTAAAGAGCTCCAAACTCCTAAGACTTCAAACTTAGATTTCATACTTAGGTTTCTCAAAACCTAATCAACTTCTATTTCCAAATACTTATAACTTAAACTCCTATAGTCATGCTCATATATCCTAGGGTCAACCTAGGCTTTGATACTACCTGTAATACCCCCAATTTTAATAGCCAAAATATTTAAAATAAAAGACATTTCTTTATTTATAAGATGAAATTTGAGTGCGAAAGCAAAACAAAATTTAAAAGACAAGGGGTGTCATGCCACGTTTGGGAAACCAACTAAGCCCAAATGCACAAGCTAACAAGGTTCTAATTTACAGGGTTCTAATTTACAATTCATAAACATCACATAGTACTTAGGGGCGAGCATCGATCGGTTTCGGTCGATTTCTATTAATAACCGAAATAATCAAAAAAAATTTACCCTTCACATAACCGAACAAAATAATTGAATCACTACTCATAACCGAACTGACCGAAACCAAAATTTTCGATTGGTTAATATTGGTTATTTTTAACCAAACTTAATTACCTAACGAGGTGTAATTTCTTAAAAATATTAGTCTAAACTCAAAAAATGTAACACTAAAAACTAAAAACACATTACTAGTTAAAGTAGTCAATCACATAAAAATTTCAAAACAAAATGTCCATTGAATTTGCGTGAACTAGCGGACCGATCACTAAGTGGGGATGCTCCCTCCAACATGAGGGAACTTCGGAACTGGTTAAGAATGGGCGCAAGTGCGCAACTATCCCAGCCCGGATCCAACCAGGTTCTATTGATCATGTCCCCTTCCCAACAGTTGTACCTTGTCTTGGGGCGTCTTTGGCTTTACGTGAGAAAGCTCGCCGGAGAAAAAAAGTCTCTCTTCCCGTCCCGGTCATACTCCGGTGCATCCACAGAAGAGGAAATCGCAATGCATCTTGCTCAGCAGGCATAGCTTGGAGTGAGAGTGTAGCGGGGGTAAGGTAAGGAAAGTGGCCGCCAGAGAGGAAGCCAAACCGGCCTATTAAGCGTAAGCATAGCTAAGCTAATATGCGAAGTAATAAAAATTACAAGTCTAATAGTCCATGATTTAAATAAAAATTACAAGTCTAATAGTCCATGATTTAAAATATGTTCCAAATGAGCTCACTGCCAAAGTGCTAATCTGCTCAGTCCAAAGTCAAAACATGCTCTTAAAAACACATTTACAAAGTATATCTATTTTCTAAACTAAAAACGTAATTATTTTACGAGGCGCGGAATAAACCTTACTTAGCATTTTTCGGGACTGGAGTAAGTGGCTAGACGAGATAGCACGTGTAGAGCCGTAGCCACCTTGTAGTAGACTTGGGTGTAGGTGAATCTTTATGTGCATGTTGAAGTGATGTTCACAACATATGTTCATATTATTGTATATGTTGTTAGATTGTTCACTCCTCACAATGAGTTGAATATATATAAATAGGTATGTATATGTTTGTTGTGGGTAGTGCACAATTAACCACGCGGTACGTGGACATACAACCATTCACTCCATGAAGCAAGGATTTAATCCATTGAATCATCTGATGTGAACATTCATGCAGCAAACGATGAAAATACCACTATAACCAACCATGCAGTTTTCCTTTCGTGTTGTTCCCAGATTCCTTCCTTAATTTTTTTGTAGCTGTATTGTTCTTTGCAAGTCTTTTTCTTACCCCGGCCTGCCGATAAAGGCTTGTGTGATAAAGAAAAATGTGGAAATATAAATTTTACCTTATTGAAAAGTCAAGCTCCAAATTGCTCTTCCTCAATCTTTTGTATCAATCTTGGTGATGGAGTGCTGGGTTTTGAGCTGTATTTATAGGTGATTTAGGAGTGTTTGAGTACAACATGGAGTTGCATTGGGGGATTGAGTTTGATTTTAACTGGGTTTATCAGTGTTGTATGGAATTAGGTTTCTTCTATGTGTTTTCAAAAAAAATAAAGGTTTCTTCTATGTGATTGGCGGAAGATACAGGGGAATTAAACATCTTTTTAAGGAATTTTTATTTAAATCTTAATAATTCAATCACGTAGTTGAGTTTTAATGGGAGTTTGAAATTTGGTAAATTTAACAGAGAATCTATCTATACTATATATAAAAGAATTATCCTCCTCCCAAATTTTCCCGCTCAAATTTAGGGGCATTTTAGTCAAAATATTGATTTTATTAATTAATTGATTAATTGATTATTTATTAATTTATTTATTAATAAATAGTAAAGGTAAATTGGACAATTATTTTGGATAAATTATTGATTGATTATATTGATGAGAGTTACGATAGATTTCGATAACCGATTACAACAGGATTACATCACCTATATGAGAGTTAGCTAATAACTCTCCTAAGCAATAGGTAAAAGCTATTGACTAGGAATACAAAAGAACTAGTAAACAAATACAACTATATGAAACATATAATATAAAACGTTACATTACTAATACGCCCCCTCAAGCGCAAGGTTGGTGAGAAACAACATTGAGCTTGCCGCGCAGAGTAGTGAAACGCTGAGCAGAGAGAGGTTTGGTGAAGATATCTGCAAGCTGTTCTTGAGTGGAAACAAAATTGACAATGAACTCCCCAGAAGCAACCTTGTCACGCACAAAATGATAATCCACCTCCACATGTTTAGTACGGGCATGAAAAACTGGATTTGCAGCCATGTATGTGGCGCCTAAGTTGTCACACCACAAAGTAGCAGGTTGACCGGAATATAAATTCAACTCACGAAGCAGGGAAACAACCCAAGTGACCTCAGCAGCTAGATCGGCCAAACTCTTGTATTCGGCCTCCGTAGATGAGCGCGCAACTGTGCGTTGCTTGCGAGAAACCCAGGAAATCAAATTAGAGCCATAGAAAACTGCATAGCCGCTCGTAGACTTCCTGTCAACTGGACAGCCAGCCCAGTCTGAGTCAGAATAACCATGCAAAGAGGAGTGAGATGACGGTGATATACGCAGACCCAGGTTGATCGTGCCTTTAACATACCGTAAAACCCTCTTAAGGAAGACCCAATGTTCTGTTGTGGGCGAGTGCATAAATTGACAAAGACGATTTACAGAATAGGATAAGTCAGGTCGAGCAGACATCTAGAGTGCTAGATTTATGACATGAAACCGGGCAGTTTTTCAGAATGCGTTGCAACACTTGACGATGCGGGTGACCCAAACGCTGGTGCCAAACTGTGGATGACGCACGAGCAGACAGATAGGCTTTATGGCTATGAGGAAGGACCAGTTGATACAGACCACCCGACGTAGAGCCTTTAAGGAGCACCTCCTTGGTGGTGCAATCCTTCACACAAAAAGAATCCTTATGAAACTCAAAGTAAACATCATTTTCATTAGCAAACTTATAAACAGAAAGTAAAGAAAGGGACAAGTTCGGGACATGTAGGATATTGGACATTTTTAAGGTATCATTAATTTCCTTAATTGATTAGATAAAACCTTTATTATGATAAGTATAAAACAGTTTAATAAAAGTATAATGTGCGAATTAATTTCTTAATTACTATAATTATTAAGATTTCATTCAAAAGTAACCATTAGTATAATTTTGTATGTGTAGTAATTTATGAATTGTATGGACGTAATAATATATGAATTGGAATAATTATCATAATTTTTTAATATCCTTTAATTATGGATGTAATATGTGTATTATCAATTTGCTTAACTAATAAGATAAAATTTATATTACAGAAATTATTAATAATTCCTTAATTTGTCATGATTTTAAGATTTTATTCAAAAGTAATCAAAAGAAATGCACGAGTAATTGATATTATTTGAACTAAAAATATATAAATTGATTAACGGATATATATTACCATAATAAACGGATTAACATATGGATCTGTATTATAAAAAAGGAGAAAGCCTTTCTGGTAAGATATATTAGGAAAAGCGTCAATTAATTAAAATATGATAGGAAAATTGTATAAGGAAATTGATTAGCTAGTATTTTTTTTTCAAATTCTATATTTGTAATTACCGTTATAAACGGATTTAATAGGAAAATTTAAGTAGGAAGTTATATTAAGAGTTTGAAAATTATTATTATATATTATTATATTATTATTATTAAAATTATATTCAAGTTTAGATTATTATTATTATTATATTATTATTATATTATTATTATTATTATTATTATTATTATTATTATTATTATTATTATTATTATTATTATTATATTATATCTTAATAATAGGTAAGGCAAAAAACTTCATGCAAATTCCAAATCAGGGATATGCATACAAAATGAATTCAAATATTGTTTGTTAGAAACTCAAAATATTCACAAAGCAAGTTATTGCTAACTCGAACCCTCACGGGGGAGCTAATTAGTAATCGAATGAATATACAGCATCAACATGTACAACTATTGAAATATTATAAGAATCCATCACAGGAAGAATAAATTGATTCTTACTAAAAATTTAAATTAAAAATAAAGCTTATTTCTAACCAATTATGAAATATATAATAACTCAATAAGTTTTCATTCTTGATTCACTGAAAATGTTTTATTCCATAATCAACATACTTAATAAGCTTTCTGAGATCCAATAATCCCTTTTCTCTCAATTTTATCTCTGATGCATGAACTCTGTTGCTTTGAAAAAAAACTTGTGATCTTCTTCCGCGTTCCATTCTTATTTCTTCCTTTTCTTTTCTTTCTTCTTTCCTCTCTTCTCATAATAATAATAATAATAATAATAATAATAATAATAATAATAATAATAATAATAATAATAAAAAGAAAAGAAGAAAATGTTACCTGCCATTTCATCATCTTCTTCTTCGACCGGCGGGAGAGAGAGATAACCGGGGGAGAGAACTCGCCGGAGGAGGAAGAACTCGCTTTGATCTGCGGAGGAGAGGAGAGTTCACAGTATATACTAAAAAAGGCCCATTTATTGACATCAGCTCATATAAATTTCCTTCTTTCAAGATTGTTAGTACAAAATTTAGTTCCTTTACTTGTAGACAACTCCAAAACCACCTCCTCCTATCTTGTTTGATGGATGAAAATGCTGGGTTGCTGACTAATAGAGTTATAGGAGATAGCTTCACGTTGATGGCAACAACCTCTAATGGTTCAACACAACACAGACAGAAGAAGAAATTATAAATTATACACTCCAATATAAAATTTCCACTCTTTATCACTACCCAGAGTGCCCAGTACGAATTTGGCCAGGGGCCAGGGCACTCAAATTCTGAGTAAAAAATTGCAGACCAAAACTAAAATTCTGATGAACCAATGATGGAGAAAGAATTATACAGAAAAAAATCATAAAATTAAAAACCTTCTAACCTTGTGCATGTTCCTCTGTGTTATCCTTACACGATTCAAAAGCTCTAAAGCAACTAAAAGCCATTTGATCTTTATAATCATCCAAGAAAAGCTTAATTACCATAATAATTACCATAATATGTAATAATAATTGATTGCTAATTTATGAAAAAATATATATGGTTAACTAATATTATTAGTAATGTAACGTTTTATATTATATGTTTCATATAGTTGTATTTGTTTACTAGTTCTTTTGTATTCCTAGTCAATAGCTTTTACCTATTGCTTAGGAGAGTTATTAGCTAACTCTCATATAGGTGATGTAATCCTGTTGTAATCGGTTATCGAAATCTATCGTAACTCTCATCTGGTATCAGCCTAGGTAGGTCCTTCCGTTCACCGAACAACCGTAACCTTTCCCGTTTTCTTTGCGATGACGACCAATGACGGAGCTATTACGCCGGCAGTCGTTTCATCGCCGCAACCCCCACCGCCCACCATCTCTACGCCAACCACCATGTTTCGATAAAGCTTACGGCCAGAAATTACATTTACTGGCGAACTCAAATCCTACCATTCCTCCGAAGCCAAGGATTGATCGGCTATCTTGACGGCTCCATTGCAAGCCCGCCGCCGACGATCACCGCTGTGTCCTCTTCGACTACGGCGCCTTCGCTGCCGGTTCCCAATCCGGCGTACCCCGTGTGGGTACAACAGGATCAAGCAATCCTATCTCTAATCGTCTCCTCCCTGACATCCGAAGTCATGTACCTTGCCGTCGGCAAGGAGACGTCGCGGGAAGTTTGGGATTCGATCACGGCGGCCTTCGCATCTCAGTCCCGGACCCGGTGCCTCAGCCTACTCGGACAGTTTCAGACTCTCCGGCAAGGCAATTCCACACCATCGGAGTACCTTGGCGCTGCGCAGATGCTCGTAGAAGCGTTATCGCTGGCCGGCCGGCCGCTTACCGCCGACGAACAGATTCTGTATGTTCTCAGGGGACTCCGACCGGAGTTTCGCGCAATGGCGAGTACTCTCACGGCGGCTGCGACTCCGATGACTCTACCGCAGCTCGCTGACCATCTTCAAGCGCAGGAGTTCTTGCATGCGGAAGATCTTGGCGCTCTCGATTCGTCGTTGCAGAACACTACGCCCGCGGCGTTTTACGCTGGTCGTGGCAGAGGAGGTTCGCAGACCAGTGGCCGGAATTCAGGTGGCCGCGGAGGTAGGCAATGGCGTGGCAGAGGATCCGGCAACGGCGGACGTGGTGGCGGGCGTAACTCTCCTCGCTGCCAAATCTGTAGAAATTACGGCCACATTGCCGTCAACTGTTTCCGTCGCTATGACGAGAAACCGCAACAGCAAGCTCACGCCACGTACTCCGGCGAGGCAGCTGGTTCGTCGCCGTCAGATTCGTGTTCCCGGACACAGGCGCCACATCGCACGCCACTCCGGATGCTGGTCTAATTGATCACGCCGAGCCTTACACGGGCAATGATGTTCTCAAAGTGGGCAACGGTACAGGTTTGGACATCACTAGTGTGGGTTGCACCGTTATTCCATCTAAAACGCATTCCTTAAAATGTCCAATATCCTACATGTCCGAACTTGTCCCTTTCTTTACTTTCTGTTTATAAGTTTGCTAATGAAAATGATGTTTACTTTGAGTTTCATAAGGATTCTTTTTGTGTGAAGGATTGCACCACCAAGGAGGTGCTCCTTAAAGGCTCTACGTCGGGTGGTCTGTATCAACTGGTCCTTCCTCATAGCCATAAAGCCTATCTGTCTGCTCGTGCGTCATCCACAGTTTGGCACCAGCGTTTGGGTCACCCGCATCGTCAAGTGTTGCAACGCATTCTGAAAAACTGCCCGGTTTCATGTCATAAATCTAGCACTCTAGATGTCTGCTCGACCTGACTTATCCTATTCTGTAAATCGTCTTTGTCAATTTATGCACTCGCCCACAACAGAACATTGGGTCTTCCTTAGAGGGTTTTACGGTATGTTAAAGGCACGATCAACCTGGGTCTGCGTATATCACCGTCATCTCACTCCTCTTTGCATGGTTATTCTGACTCAGACTGGGCTGGCTGTCCAGTTGACAGGAAGTCTACGAGCGGCTATGCAGTTTTCTATGGCTCTAATTTGATTTCCTGGTTTCTCGCAAGCAACGCACAGTTGCGCGCTCATCTACGGAGGCCGAATACAAGAGTTTGGCCGATCTAGCTGCTGAGGTCACTTGGGTTGTTTCCCTGCTTCGTGAGTTGAATTATATTCCGGTCAACCTGCTACTTTGTGGTGTGACAACTTAGGCGCCACATACATGGCTGCAAATCCAGTTTTTCATGCCCGTACTAAACATGTGGAGGTGGATTATCATTTTGTGCGTGACAAGGTTGCTTCTGGGGAGTTCATTGTCAATTTGTTTCCACTCAAGAACAGCTTGCAGATATCTTCACCAAACCTCTCTCTGCTCAGCGTTTCACTACTCTGCGCGGCAAGCTCAATGTTGTTTCTCAACAACTTGCGCTTGAGGGGCGTATTAGTAATGTAACGTTTTATATTATATGTTTCATATAGTTGTATTTGTTTACTAGTTCTTTTGTATTCCTAGTCAATAGCTTTTACCTATTGCTTAGGAGAGTTATTAGCTAACTCTCATATAGGTGATGTAATCCTGTTGTAATCGGTTATCGAAATCTATCGTAACTCTCATCAATATAATCAATCAATAATTTATCCAAAATAATTGTCCAATTTACCTTTACTATTTATTAATAAATAAATTAATAAATAATCAATTAATCAATTAATTAATAAAATCATATTTTGACTAAAATGCCCCTAAAATTTGAGCGGGAAAATTTGGGAGGGAGGATAATTCTTTATATATAGTATAGATAGATTCTCTGTTAAATTTACCAATTTCAACTCCCACTAAAACTTCAACTACGTGATTGAATTATTAAGATTTAAATAAAAATTCCTTAAAAAGATGTTTAATTCCCTGTATCTTCGCCAATCACATAGAAGAACCTTTATTTTTTTAAACACATAGAAGAACCTAATTCCATACAACACTGATAAACCCAGTTAAAATCAAACTCAATCCCCAATGCAACTCCATGTTGTACTCAAACACTCCTAAATCACCTATAAATACAGCTCAAAACCCAGCACTCCATCACCAAGATTGATACAAAAGATTGAGGAAGAGCAATTTGGGAGCTTGACTTTTCAATAAGGTAAAATTTATATTTCCACATTTTTCTTTATCACACAAGCCTTTATCGGCAGGCCGGGTAAGAAAAAGACTTGCAAAGAACATACAGCTACAAAAAAATTAAGAAGGAATTCTGGGAACAACACGAAAGGAAAACTGCATGGTTGGTTATAGTGGTATTTCATCGTTTGCTGCATGAATGTTCACATCAGATGATTCAATGGATTAAATCCTTGCTTCATGGAGTGAATGGTTGTATGTCCACGTACCGCGTGGTTAATTGTGCACTACCCACAACAAACATATACATACCTTTTATATATATTCAACTCATTGTGAGGAGTGGACATTTGCATGGTGCTTTGACCCGACCCGACCCATCTCACAAATAAGATCCGTGAGACGATCTATACTTATATGCTCAAATATAACACTAATCAAGAATACAATTTTTGTTACTTATTAGAGAAAAAAGTAATACATTTTTCATAATAAGTAATGTTGAGAAGTGCCCCTCACTCATAAGGGCAAATATATATAATACTTTTGTAGAAAAATGTAATACTTTTAAATCGAAATGTAAAAGTATTGTATTTTAATTTCCCTTAAAAGTATTACACTTACCTTTATAAGTAACAAAAATTTTATTTCTGATTAGTATTAAATTTGAGACGGTTTCACACAAGTTTTTGCCGTACATATATATATATGTTATTAAGTATACATTATTTATTCCAAGGTGAAAATACTACATTTGCGTTACGTTAGTACTTGTAGTTATCCATAAGGATCTCGGCGCCACCAACTTCATAATCACCACAGTCCACATACCATTGTCGTCGTCTCTGTCATCATGATTCAACATGTGAATAACGACAATAATTATAACTCTAGTAAATTGGGCTTGTTTGGTTATCAACGGTTAGCGGTGAGCGATAGCGAATTGTGTTAGCGGATTGTATTAGCAGGTTTGACCAGCGGATTGTATTAACTGTTTGTAAAAAAATACTTGGTAAAATTAGCTGTTTAAATTAACGGTTAATATGTAAATTAAAATAACCTAAAAGGACATTAATAATAATAATAATAATATTATTATTATTATTATTATTATTATTATGTAATAATAAAATAAAATTTACAATAACAATTACAACAATAATTACAACAACAACAACAACAATAATAATAATACAAAACAAAAAAATTATTAAAAAAAAAAAACAAAGGGGAGCCGACGAGCTACGTGGCTCCCCTTTGTAAATGATGATGTGGGATCAAAATGATCCGACATCGAAAACATTTGGAAGAAGAGCACTTGATGCTCCTCTTGAGAAGCCGTAAGGCTCTCATTTATGAAGCCTTAAAGGCTTCTCAAAAGCCTCAAAGGCTAGAAGCCTCTCTCAGTTTTTGTTTTTGTTTTGTTTTTTTTTTTTTTAAATAATTAGAAGTAAGGGCGTTTTGAAAAAAATACAAAACGCCAAACTCAAACGCGGCTAATAGCAGTGTTTGAGTTTTCAGCGGTTTGGAGCATTCCGTTGCTCCAAACCGCTACTAACCAAACATTTACTTTGGCATTTTGACTTGGTCAAAACGGCAAAGTTGACGGATCTGTCAAATTTTGGCGGATCCGCCAATAACCAAACATGCCCTATATAGTCTTCACGAGTAGATCAGATAAATATCAGTATATAAGTATTTATGAAAACTATAAAACGTGTTTAAAAATTATATAAAAATCTGAATTAAATACCAATAAACTTCATCTAAATCGAATGCCACCAAACTTTTAAAGTTGTTAAAAATATTTAAAAGTTTATAAAGACATCTCCAACCATGGATATTAAAGGGGAGAAAGATGATTGAAGGGAAGGGAAGGTTATTCTCCGGAAACAAAGTTGTCTCCAGAGAAAAAGGGGAGAATGCCGCCATAGAGGGTGGCGCGTGAGGGTCATGCACCAGTAATGTGGCGTGTGGTTCTCACGCGCCATGCAAAAGTTGAACTGGGTCTCCCCCCACCATTAATTCTATTTTTATTAAAAAAAAAACAAAAAAAAAAAAAAAAAAAAAAAAAAAAAAAAAAACTCTATAGCATCAACTAGGCTTAAATTACATAAATTCATTTCCATTCAACCGCAAAATTCCGTTGAGTGTATTATTTTCTTTTTTTTTTGTTTTTTTTCTTTAAATTTTTATTTTTTATTTTTATTTATGCTTTTGATTTTTTGTTTAATTTACGATTTTATATATTTTTATTTATGTATTAAATTCGTAGTTTAATTTAATTTTTTAGAGATATTTTTATTTAATTACAGGTTTAATTGCTTGTATTGAATTTATAAATTAAAATTTATTTTTAATTAATTACAAGTTTAATTTTTTGAATTAGAAATTATAATTATAAAGTTGAAATTTATAGAAAAGTAAATAACATAAAGTTGAATTTTTTTTTTTTTTTGGAAAACATAATGTTGAAATTTTTAAATATAAAAAAGTAAATAAAATAATAAATAGTGTGTAAGAGTAAGGCCCACAAAATAGGAAGAAAAGAGAAGAAGAGTTGGAGAAAAAAATAAGAGAGGAGATTATAAGGTGATGTGAAAAAATTAGACCCACAAAATGGAAAGATAAAAGAGCAATCGTTATACCCTGCACCACGGTGCACATAACAATGTGCACCATGTACATAAAACGACATCGTTTCGGTCTTAGTAAACTTATTATATTTTTAGTTGGCTTAATTGTGTTTATTTTATTAAGGGATCAATTGGAATGTACAGTGTGGGATGAACACGTGTCAAGTATTTTTTGGTCCAATGTCAAGTTTATCTTGTGAAAACACGTCTGATTAATTCAGTAGTGGTTCAGCGGTTATCAATACCATTATGTGTATGAAAGGAGACATATATTAAATCTTCTTTTTAATTAACATAGTTATTATCTACATTTTAATTTTCTAAAACATTTTAAAATTCTTGTAAAAAATGAATTGCATCAGAATGAAATATCATCATTTACATAACATTTTATACTTAGTAATGAAGTTTTTAAAGGTATAAAAATGAATGCCTAACAGTTCAACCTCTATTATATTGGAAGCAGTTTTAAGGTTATCATTTACTAATATATATATATATATATATATATATATATATATATATATATATATATATATATCTAAAACTGAAGTCTTAAGGTATAAAAATAATTTCCTAACAGTTCATCATTTAAACACACTATGACATATATCATTACCATAAAGGTTTTCAATTAATGTATAACTGAAAATGTAGAGTATATATATATATAAAGAAGATTATTGTCTACCATGCATGGTTGAAACTTTTTAATTGTACCACCACCATCACACTATCACCACCACTCCAAGTTATCGAGGAACAAAAAAGTATCAAGTAATTAAAAGGCAAAGCAAGTAAACAACGTAATTAACAAAGAATAGTACAATAGAAATAATAATGGGCTTGGACTAAACCATTTTTGAATAGATTTTATAGTGTCTTTGGCTAGAGCTCATGCAATAATGCTTTGACAAGAAAACTAGAGAGACACTACTAGAAGTCAATAATGACACTCTCGTGGACATTAGACTCTCAATATAATTAGTTTGCAGCCACATTCTTATGGCAACTTAAACCAATTGAAACAATTAATCAAACACGTGACATTCGAATCTCCTTCCAACTATCTTTTTTCAAAGTAAAGTTGAACTAGTGAGAGGTATGACTATGATGTTGCTCTATTCTCATAGTGACAACACCTATCCTTGTACCTCTTGCACAATTGCGGCCACAATCATACAAGAGTCAACACATACAAACCACCAAGCTCAAAACTAAAATCATCATAAAGTCATTAATTATTACACTAGTTCATAGCACAATTCAATCACATAGCATCCATCACAAAAGATGACTTGATCCAATCCCTAATTGAATCTATCTAAGAATGAATTCAAATTAAAGACGTTTGCAAGAACAATTGAAGGGAATAAAATGCAAATAAAGTAACAAGAAAAACTTAATTAACTTTGATTAAGAACGGTGCAAGATAAAATTTGAAAATTGAGATTGGAGTTGATTACAACAAGCTGAATTGATCTTCAACTCTTCAACAATGTGAATTGATTATAAAAGAGATATGTTTGAAGATGTCTCCCGAAAACCTTGGAGAGAGAGTGGAAAATGAAAAGTTCTTTGAAAACAACCGCCTAGACCTATTTATAACCCCAAAATCGTGCCAAAATGAACAAATCTGTCTTTAACTTTCTGGGTGTCTAGTCACGGTCAACCTCACGCCGTGAGTTCCACCATGAGATTTCATCAAACCTTGCAGGTTTCAGAGGTCACGGTGGTCCTCACGTCGTAACCAGACCGTGACCAATATCTACTCCACACAAAAGTTTTAATTTTTAGGTCATTTTTCACCTTGTAGACGTCCAAAATAGACTTAGGAGGAATATCCAATGAATTAATGATAATAGATTGATCGAGTTAATGATTTGAAGGAAATGAAATATTTTGTTAAATTATAATTGAATGGGAACCAACTAATATAAGGGGAGTCATACTAGGGTCCTATTAAATTCTATCCCATTTCTATAATATTATTTTTTGATATTGGTGCTGGATCGAATTTGATTTTTATCCTTTTAATTAACGACAGTTACTGAATATGAAAATGAAATAAAATCTTATTAGGACATGTAGTATTTAATTTTCTCAAAAAAAGCAATACCTCTAAAATATCTAGACATATTATATAATTCATGTAACAGATATATAAATTATATAATATAATATCTATAATCTATAATAAATTATATAAGGATCAATGTTATTAAGGCTGTAATAGAAATATAAAATATGTTACTGTGATCATATGCATTCATACGTTATACATTTTTATTCTTCGTTGAAAACTTCACGACTCAATTCAAAATATTTTTTATTTTTTATTTTTTGAATACTACTGACTCTATTACAATGTAGTATCTGTTCATAACTACTTTCTCAACCTATTGAAGCACAAGCACAAGAATCAGTATAAAGGGAAGGGTTTGATGCCACTGTACTACAATAATAATAATAATAATAATAATAATAATAATAATAATAATACATTAAGTAGATGGCAGAGAGTAGCGACAGATAGGACAAGTATGATCAGCGTTTAACCACCTGAGAATGCAGTCTCCATGGAAGACATGAGAGCATGGCATCCGAGTCGCTGTGGTTCCAAACAACATCTCTTCTAAGCACACACCGCACGTTATCGCCGGCGACGACGCTGAGCTTTCGCCGTCGATTACCCAAGACTCCAGTGCATCGACGGAGGACGGCGTAGCCGCCTGCGTTTTCCGGTCAAACAATAATTCCTCCGGGAGCCGCGGCCTCGCAATGGCCTCATTATACTCTTCGTGAAAATTAGGGTTCACCCTCACCTGTTCATCCTTCCACGAAACCCAATCATCAAACTCCGAATCCAAAATCGTAACTCTCTTTACGATTTTCAGACACATCGGTAAGAACCTGAGGCCTTCGTTAATTGGCAGGCTTCTCAGCCTGTTCATAAACCCTAGTAGGGTTTCCACAAATTCATCCTCGTTTTCGAGAAAAACTATTTCTGGGTCGGAACTGTTATCATCATTAGTGTTGACCCAACGGAGATTGTTCAGCGGAAATTGAATTTTCATGATAAGGAGCATGAAATGGATGTCGGTTTCTACCATGGGCTCGGGATCTCCGGGTATACACATAATGTTGATCCTTCGGCGCCGGTTTAAGCCTGGGATGGAATCATTCCTGGTTTTATCCTCCGAGTAGAACTTAGTCTTGACATGGAAATCAACCACGAACTGATCCGGATATAGGGAATGGGTAGAGTAATTAGTCTCCTCAAATTGTATTTGCTGTGCTTTTATATATACACCATAGTTTGGGTGGGAATTCAAGGGTGGAAGCCATGGAAATGGAGATGGTGATAAGTTAGAAGACATCTTTTGATCGGCTAGCTGGAGATTGGGGAGGATGATGAAGGGGAAGATGATAGGTACGGTAGGGTTTATATTGAGGATTTAGAGGTAGGTGTTAGGGACAAAACACTGTACTTGCACAGTTGCACGAACAGCTGTGTTGGTTCTTGTGCAGTACATTATGGAAAAAAAAATGAAATGATTGCATTAAACTTAATGAGTTCTCTTGATAATTTTGTGAATTTGAACCAAAATGAATGGAATAATATCTACCAAATAAGTAATGATTCATCAAATAAATGATGCATTTGAGACAAAATTACATTTGCTAATTCTAGAAATAGGAATATGGGTTTATTACTATATATGATTTGCAACATTTTATTTTTAATCAGTTTTTTTTTTTTTTAAACATATTACCTTATTTATTTCAAATTGTTAATTTAACCATCATAGTCTTTTAATATTTTACTCAATTTATTTCAAATGTCAGAAAGTAAAATATGAAATTTAAATTTATTTTATTAGGATGTTTAATTAAGAGATTGGAATGTATATATTAGGTCAATTGTTTGGTTTTTGCGCTAGATTCATCAGTTTAATTTAAGATTAAATGATTGAGAGTGGGTTTAATAGAGGATGATGTGTTGACTGTTTTTATTTTTTTCTAGTAGTTATTTTAATTTGATGATTATTATTTTTTCAAATGAATAATGGTGGTATTGATTGAGTTAATGATTTGAAGAAAAAAAAACGAAATAATTTGTTAAATAAGGAGTCATGCTAGGTCCTATTAATTTTTTTTCTCATTTAAAATATTCTATCATATTTTTATTGATGTTTGTGTTGGATGGACTTTGTATTTTAACCTTTTAATCAACGATGGAGCATGAAAATGAAAAAAAAAAATATTAGGAAATGTAATACTCTAAAATATCTAATTGAAAGTCCTTTGTTTCATTAGAAATAGGAAGTGAATAGTAGGTCCAATCATACAAATTCGTAAGTTATTTCATGTGTGGTATTTTTAGGGCCCTATTGGTACAGTTATCATTTGGGCTTGTCAGTGCAGCCCAATTATTGTGATTACCGATCCAACCGACTGCTTGGAGGGCAATCCTACCGAGGCGGTAAGCCTAGTAAACTATATTCATTAATAGGGACATAATTCGTTAATGAAATATATACAATATTAATTATATGTGTATAATCTGAATATGCTTAGTAATTTTATTTCTGCAAACCAAACACCGAAATTTAAATTCACATATTGTTTCTCTCCCAATATTGATTGTAATTTCTTAACCCCTAATTTCCTCCTTGCAACCAAACGTTCCATTAGTATTAGAGTAAATCGCATTCTTCTGAGGGGATTGCCAACATCCTATTATGGAACGTTTTTGACATATATAGTAGTAAATATTTGATCAGACAAAATATTCTTTTTAAAGTTTTTGCATTAAATGAATTAATTATTTTATAGAAATTCCATGGATTTGCCTTAAAATTCACAAAAATCTTCTTAGGAAATTCGTTAAATGCAATGCATTTATTGATTTTAGTGTTTTATTGTTTCCTTAACAGGTTAATTACATGCTCAATAGAGTGCAGACATTCAACAACACTATCATCCTCTCCGATCCCCAAAAGATCTAAAGATGGCTAAGGTAACCCCCATCCACCCTCCATTTTTTTTTTTGGTAAATTTACAGGGTCTTTCTTTCCGTCCGTTTAACGGTCCGGGGTCCACCCACGTTCGCTCCGGGAGGACCCATCCACCCTCCATATATAGCCTATCAGTGTCCTAGTTTTTCAACTTGTCTTCTGCCTTCAAGGAATATGGAGATATTTTTAACTACATCCTTAACAAGTGGTTCAAGATCAATATGACAAAAAAGAATAAAATATTGCAATCCACAAACCACATTATATAATCAAATTCTATTTCTTAATTTGATCCCAGACTTTACAGTTGTATGGTTGGAGATCGAGCAATTTATTAGAAATACTAAGCATATATAACCATTTTCATATTATTAATGCCATTAATTAGAGGGTTGATGAATATAATCAAGATGATGTACAAGAGATTCATCATATTAGATATATCTTGAAATCGTAATATAAGTTCGTTAGATTTACATGGACATGACATGACCTTATATATAGGATCGTATACCCCTTATGTAATATTATATGCATTTGGTTATGCTAACATATGCTTAGATTACTTTTATATTTTTAAGCTTATAATCTAAAAATGAAAATAGTTTAGATTTCTTTAAATTTACATATAAAGAGAATTCATCTCAATTTCTATTATAATTAAAGAGTCTCATATGTGTTGAATTTCGAAGGTTGTTTATACTTTATATAGTAGTTTAAATTTATTCATTGTATTAATTCAATTTTCAAAAAAAAATAAAATTAGAAGTTTATTGCCTATAAAATATAAATTTTTTAGCTTCATAAAGATACAAATAAATATATAATTTAACAGTTGTACAACTATTTAATAAAATTAATATTTCATTGTTTTAATTAAAATTTTAAAAAGTATAAAATAAATTATAAACTTAAATAAACAAATATATTAATTAAATTTTTAATAAATTAAAATAGATTGGATAAAAACAACAATTAAAAATGTGAATAGAATCTACTTGCCCACAATATGATGGAAAATTATACCATGGACCTGGTCAAAAACAACATTTAGCTAGATTATGCGCATTCAATTAATATATTGTATACATTCCATTAATGAATTATGTCCCTATGATAACTGGACTAAGATGGCCCAAAAAAAACACCCCACACGAAATGCCCGAAATGACTTAGGAGTTTAGCATGATTAGACATACTATTCACAATATAATATGGATTATGCTTTCTATTTCTAATGCAACAAGGACTTCCAAATTCCAATTAGATATTTTATAGGTATTGCATTTTTGGAAAAAAATGCTACATTTCCTAATAATTTTTCGTTTTCAAGCTCAGTAATTATCGTTGATTAAAATATTAAAAATCAAAGTCAATCCAACACGAATATCAATAAATTATAGAATACTTTTAATGAGATAAAAATTAATAAGACCTTGTATGACTCCTTATTTGGTATCCCATTCAATTATTATTTAACAATTTTTATTTTTATTTTGAAATCATTAACTCAAAACCATTAATCATTTGATACCCTTCCAAACTCCCTTTCTCTCCCTCTCTCTTCTTAAATATTAAAAGATAAAGAAAATAATAATCGGAATAAATTGAGTAAAGTATTAAAGACTATGATGGTTAAATTAACAATTTGAAATAAATAAGAGAATATGTTAAAAAATCTGATTAAAAATCAATTGTTGCAAATCATATATAGTAATAAATAAATTCATATTCCTATTTCTAGAATTTAGCAAATTTAATTTTGTCTCAAATGCATCATTATTTATTTGATGAATCATTAATTATTTGATAGATATTCCATTGATTTGGGTTCAAATTCACAAATTTATTAAGGAAACTCATTGAATTTAATGTCATCATTCGTATTCCTTTTGTGTCCATAATTTACTGCATAAAAACCAACAGGGCTGTTCGTGCAAGTACCGTGCTTGGTCCCGAACACGATACCTCTAAATGCTCAATATAAACTGCAAACTTTCAACAACCTACAGTACCCATCATCTTCCCCTTCATCGTCCTCCCCAATCTCCAGCAGATCAAAAGATGCCCTCTAACTCATCATCATCTCCATTTCCATGGCTTCCACCCTTGAATTCCCATCCAAACTTTGCTGTATATATAACAGCACAGCCAAAACAATTTCAGGAGGATAATTACTCTACCCATTCCTTATATCCGGAGTTTGTGGTTGATTTCCATGTCAAGACTAAGTTCTACTCGGAGGATCAAACCAAGAATGATTCCATCCGAGGTTTAAACCTGCGCCGAAGGATCTTCTTTATGTGTAAACCGGGGGATCCCGAGCCCATGCAAGAAACCGACATCCATTCCATGCTCCATATCATGGGAATACAATTTTAATTTGGGTGACTGTATTATTTGAGTCGTCATTGGTATGCCAGTGCATGGTTTTTTGGGTGACTGTATTATTTGAGTAGTTTGAAATCCAAACAGTAATCTAATTTTAATTAAAATTTTAAAAAGTATATATTATAAATTATAATCTTAAATAAACAAATTTATTAATTTAAAATTTTAATAAATTAAAATAGATTGGATAGGAACAACAATTAAAAAATGTGAATATAATTTAATTTACTGGCCTACAATATGATGACAAATTATACCATGGACCTGGTCCAAAACAATATTCGAATTATACACATGTAGTTAATGTATTGTATATATTTCATTAACGAATTATGTCCCTATTAATGAATATAGTATACTAGGCTTACCGCCTCGGTAGGATCGCCCTCAAAGTAGTCGGTCAGATCGGTAACCACAACAATTGGGCCGCACCGACAAGTCCAAATGTAATTGGACTAAGAGGGTCCAAAAAATTAAAATACCATGAAATAATTTACGAGATTTACATGATTGGACCTACTATTCTCTTCCTATTTTTAATGGAACAAAGAACTTCCAATTAGATATTTTTAGAGGTATTACATTTCTTCTTCTTCTTCTTCTTTTCATTTTCATGCTCCATGGTTGATTAAAAGGTTAAAAATCAAAGCCCATCCAACACAAATATCAATAAAAATATAAGAATATTTTAAATGAGAAAAAAATTAATTGGACCTAGTATGACTCCTTATTTGGTATCCCATTCAATTATTATTTAACAAATTATTTCGTTTTTTTTTTTTCAAATCATTAACTCAATCAATACCACCATTAATCATTTGAAAAAATAATAATCATCAAATTAAAATAACTACTAGAAAAAATAAAAACAGTCAACACATCATCCTCTATTAAACCCGCTCTCAATCATTTAAATATTTAATCTTAAATTAAACTGATGAATCTAGCTGAAAAACCAAACAATTGACCTAATATATACATTCCAATCTCTTAATTAAACATCCTAATAAAATAAATTTAAATTTCCTATTTTACTTTCTGACATTTGAAATAAATTGAGTAAAGTATTAAAGACTGTGATGGTTAAATTAACAATTTGAAATAAATAAGACAATATGTTAAAAAATCTGATTAAAATTAAAGCATGTGCTCCATGTCAACTAAAAGTGAAGTCTCTTTTTGAGGGTGACGCGGAGATTCGAACCCATGATCTTTTGCATGGCTTTGATACCAAATTAAAGCATGTGCTCCGTCTCAACTAAAAGCCTAAGCTGATAGTTGGACTGCACATATTATATTTATGCTCACAATTAAAAGTCAAATGTTGCAAATCATATATAGTAATAAATAAATTCATATTCCTGGAATTTAGCAAATTTAATTTTGTCTCAAATGCATCATTTATTTGATGAATCATTAATTATGTGATAGATATTCCATTCATTTGGGTTCAAAATCACAAATTTATTAAGGAAATTCATTAAATTTAATGCAATCATTTCTTATTCCTTTTTTGTCCATAATTTACTGCACAAGAACCAACACAGCTGTTCGTGCAAATACCGTGCAATGTTTTGTCCCGAACACCGTACCTCTAAATGCTCAATATAAACTACAAACTTTCAAGTTTCAACAACCTACAGTACCTATCATCTTCCCCTTCATCTTCCTCCCCAATCTCCAGCAGATCAAAAGATGCCCTCTTACTCATCGTCATCTCCATTTCCATGGCTTCCACCCTTGAATTCCCACCCAACCTTTGCTGTATATATAACAGCACAGCAAAAAAAAAAATATAATCGGGATCTTTTGATGAGGATTACTCTACCCATACCCGATATCCGGAGTTCGTGGTTGATTTCCGCTGAGCAATCTCAGTTGGCTAAATACTAATGATAACAGTCCCAACCCAGAAATGGTTTTTCTTGAAAGCGAGGATGAATTTGTGAAAAGCCTTGTAGGGTTTATGAACAGGTTGAGAAACCTGCCTATTAACGAAGGCCTCAAGTTCTTATAGATGTGTCTGAGAATCGTAAAGAAAGTTACGATTTCGGACTTGGAGTTTGAGGATTGGGTTCCTTCAAATCATGAACTCCATGTATTCCTATCGTGAGGCAAACCACTATCGCTTAGTTAATGATTACTTTGTCCATGATTTTGAATGAAGAAACTAACAATTAGCTATGCCCATAGCCAATATAATGCTTTGTAGAGCCGATATGAATAATTCCAACTCAGGGTAAATGATGCTCAAACAAAAGGTTTTTCCAACCTTCATCAGGCCCACCTTCAAATCTTCTAGCCAAAATTTAGTGTTCCAACAAAATTTATTCATTGCAATCAAACGCTCCGTTAATATTAGAGTAAATGTCACTCTTTTGAATGGATTGCCAACATCTTATTATATTATTACACGTTTTTGACATACTGGTAAATATTTGATTTGATCGATCAGACAAAATATTCGTTTTTAATTCGTGCATTAAATGAATTCATTATATTATAGAAAATTCCATGGATTTGCATTCAAATTCACAAAATTCATTAAATGTAATGCATTATATATTTATTCATTTTAGTGTTTTATTATTGTTTCCTTAACATGGTTAATTACATATTTAATTACATGCTCAATATAAACTGCAGATCAGACATTCAACCACACTATCATCATCGTCTTCCCCAACAGATCTAAAGATGGCCACTCCATTTTCATGGCTTCCACCATTGAATTCTCACCCTAACTACGTTATACACATAACGGCACAGCAACAACCATACGTTGACCAGGATTTCTCTTCGAATTCGCCGTCGATTTCCATGTCCGGGCTGATTTCTACTCGGAGGATCAAACCAAGAAGATTCCCATCCCAGGCTTAGACCTGCACCATTGTTCTACATTCCGTGTTCTCCTTGGAACTCCAAAGGCATTGACAAAAGCGACGTTGATTTCATGAGAATCCCATTTCCCATGGACAAACTTTACTGGGAAAACACTACTAGTAACGGTGATAATAGTTTCAGCCCGGAAATGGTTTCTCTTGAAAACGAGGATGATGATTTGGTTAAAACGTTTTTGGGGTTTATGAACGGCTTGAAAAACCAGCCTGATAACCGGGACCTCGTGAGTCTGAGAATTGTAAAGAAAGTTATAATCTCAGACTTTGAATTTGAGGCTTGGGTTTCTTGGCAGGAGGAGCAGGCCAGGGTGATTCCGAATTTTGGTGAAGAGTATAAGAAGGCTATTGGGAGGCTTCGCCTCCCGGCCGAATTGCCTGACCGGGAAATGCAACCGACGGCGTCCGCCGTAGCTGAACTGGAATCTTGGGAATTCGACGACGGCGAAGGGGCGGGGATAACGACGTGCAGTATTTGCATGGATGAGGTGGTGTTTGGGATGAAAGTGATGTGGGATGCCATGCTCGCATGTCTTTCATGGGGATTGCATTGTTAAGTGGTTAAAGGGTGATCATACTTGCCCTGTACGTGTGTCGCTACTCTCTGCCTTTTGTCCATCCTTAGCTTCGCGTTAAGGTGTCGTTACGTTTCCATTAAGAGAATATTTGTCAGGATTTGAAATGGGTCATAGGATTCTTCAGCATCTTCAATTCCAGTGTTTCAATATGTAAAACTTGTTAACAGGGAGTATGGGAAATGATGAATTGAAACCAGGCCAATTGTATTAATGCAACCAGATTATGCCTATATATATATATATATATATATATGGTCTCACATCTTCACATTCATATCCAATATTATTGTTTAAATTTGGCACTCATATTTTTGTTGTATGCAATAATTGACTAATAATAAGTGCCTAATAATTATTATGGTAATTAAGTTAAACATTAGTCGTTGCATTTATTTTTATTAATAACTAGTATTTTTACCCGTGCGTTGCACGGAATGAATTTGTTATAATATTTTAATAAATATTTGAATCGATATACAATTATATAAATTATAACATCGAATATGAGTATGAATAAGTGTATAAATGCAATTATAGTATGAGTCTTCCTTGCATGCAACAAATATCACAAAAATTCAGTGTTCTAAAATAAGTGTATTAATGCAATAGGTAGATAATTTACATTATTGCATCATATTCATTAATTTAATTACTTGTCGGTTAGTTATTGCAAGATCTTGAGGTACACTTATATTTTGATATTCAGTAAGTATAACTATATCAAAGAAAAATTTACATGGGAGTAATGGGATAATCAGTTGAGTAATTGTTGGTTGACCGTAGAGCGTTGTGTTGGAGAAAGAAGATGATATATAATGAAGATATATCATCTTCTTCCTTCAACATGTTGATATTCTCTAGACAAATAACTGTTGGAAAAAAAATTAGCATAAAATGGCATTTTACTGGCAATATTGTGGTACAAATATATGTGGGGTCCACTTTCGATTTCGGTCGGGTCAAAGTGGATTCGTGTTCTTCATAGTTAGACGAAAAGATTGATATATTGTACGCTCAAAACTGATAATGGGTGAATGAGAAATTGGTTCTCAAAGTTGACCCATTTGAGTTAGAAAAATATACAGAAAAACCTTTCAAGTAACTTTTGTCCCACATTGGTTTGAGAAGTGGTTTGCACCACTACTTATACAAGAGTTTTTCTAAGGCTTATTAAATTGTATAGCATAGAGGCTCTCTCTCGCGCGCAGGGGGGTGGGGTGCAAATGAAATCCCAAAATGAACTTAAAAAGGCTTGACTCGTGCGCCGGATTTTCATATTTTTTACAATATTACGCAAACAATACCATAAGGATATTGTTTTTATTAATAGTATAGATTGCATTGTAGAGAAATATATATATACTGAATTATTACCATTAGTAATTCTAGTCTAGAATTGTATTACAAATAGGAACGTAGGAAAGAATATATTTTAGGAATAAGGGTCAAATTAGCCATTGAACTACACCCAAAAATGCAATTAGGCCATCCAACTAAAAAAACATGCAATTAACCCACTGAATAAGCCAAAATCTTGCAATTAGGTCAAAAGTGACTGGTTATTCAGGTTAACCGCTGACGTGGCGGTTAACATTTAATAAATTATTTTCTTTTATTAATTTTAAATATTATAAAATTTAAAAATAGAAATTAAAAAAAATAATAATAAACCCACCCCACCCCTCCCATCCCACCGGTCAGAGACAAAGACAAAGTGTAGACGCACTTCGCCGACAAACTTCGTCTGCACATCAGCACATGGTTACTGTCGAAACATCTCCTCTCCATTCATCAGGATGAAAGAAGAAAAAACAAAACCAATATTTGAAAGAATGTGTATTGTGTTGTGAGGAATGAAATTGGGTCATCTAGTTTTGAAGAATTTGCAGGGGATGATTGGCTCAAAATCTTCTTATCTTTCTTGAAAAGACTTTGAATACTAAATGGGGTTCTCAACTTCTAAGGTGTCTCTCCACCGCAGAGTCCACGACGCTCTGGTCGGAGACCATGTGCAGACGAAGTTTGCACTTTGTCGCCGATCGGAGATGAAGTGCGTATGCACTTTGTCTCCTACCGGCGATGACATGGAATGGGTGAGACCGTGAGGTTTTTTTTTAATGTTAACCGCCATGTCAGCGGTTAACCTGAATAACCAGTCACTTTTGACCTAATTGCAAGATTTTGGCTTGTTCAGGGGGCTAATTGCATGTTTTTTTAGTTGGATGGCCTAATTGCATTTTTGGGTGTAGTTCAGTGGCTAATTTGACCCTTATTCCTATATTTTATTACGAATTCTATTAGAATTTACAATTGTATTAGGGATAGGAATTGTATTACCATATTTTACAATATTACGCAGACCAAAATATTATAGGTCTGTTTTGGGCGGGAAGTTAAAACTGAGGATATTGTTTTTATTAATAGTATAGATATTACGCAGACCAAAATATTATAGGTCTGTTTTGGGCGGAAGTTAAAACTGAGGATATTGTTTTTATTAATAGTATAGATTGTATTGCAGAGAAATATATATACTGAATTATTACCATTAGTAATTCTAGTCTAGAATTGTATTACAAATAGGAACGTAGGAAAAAATATATTTTATTACGAATTCTATTTGAATTTACAATTGTATTAGGGATAGGAATTGTATTACCATATTTTACAAATATTACGCAGACCAAAATATTATAGGTCTGTTTTGGGCGGGAAGTTAAAACTGAGGATATTGTTTTTATTAATAGTATAGATTGCATTGCAGAGAAATATATATATATACTGAATTATTACCATTAGTAATTGTAGTGTATTACGAATAGGAACGTAGAAAAGAATATATTTTATTAGGAATTTTATTTCAATTTACAATTGTATTAGGGATAGGAATTGTATTACCATATTTTACAATATTACGCACACCAAAATATTATAGGTCTGTTTTGGGCGGGAAGTTAAAACTGAGGATATTGTTTTTATTAATAGTATAGATTGCATTGCAGAGAAATATATATATATATACTGAATTATTACCATTAGTAATTCTAGTGTATTACGAATAAGAACGTAGAAAAGAATATATTTTATTAGGAATTTTATTTCAATTTATAATTGTATTAGGGATAGGAATTGTATTACCATATTTTACAATATTACGCACACCAAAATATTATAGGTCTGTTTTGGGCGGAAAGTTAAAACTGAGGATATTGTTTTTATTAATAGTATAGATTGCATTGTAGAGAAATATATATATACTGAATTATTACCATTAGTAATTCTAGTCTAGAATTGTATTACAAATAGGAACGTAGGAAAGAATATATTTTATTACGAATTCTATTAGAATTTACAATTGTATTAGGGATAGGAATTGTATTACCATATTTTACAATTTTACGCAGACCAAAATATTATAGGTCTGTTTTGGGCGGGAAGTTAAAACTGAGGATATTGTTTTTATTAATAGTATAGATTATAATTAAATTATTTCTCATTTTTCCTATATTTATTTTAGCAAAATGTTGAAATACAAACGATCAATCAAACATCAATGAGATAATTGAAGAAAAAGTAAAAGTTCAATCAACCTTAGCTGAATAGGAGAACTTATAAGACACTAATCAAGCAAATAACTAGAACAAGATTGTCTCCATTTTGAGACGGTGTACTCATTGTGGTGAAGATCGATCGAAGTTTAGCCAGCTTTATATAGGAGAGAAATTCACCGTTGACGTCAACACTTACGTAACAATTCCATGACGTCAGCGCTTCCGTAGCAACTCCATGACGTAAGCTCTTACGTAAAAAATGTAAAAATATATCCTCCCACAAATTTATGGAAATTTCTTAAAATGTTTCAAAACAGTTTCTCTATTTCTAGGAAATTTTAAAATACCTCTTTTGAAATAAGAATGACATGCAATTATTATTATTAGTTTCGCATGTGCATTGCACGGAATGGATTTGTTATAATTTAAGAATATTTGAATCGATGTATATCGACGATCCAATCATCCAAATATTCTTAAAATATTATAACAAATATATTCCGTGCAAAATGCTAGTTGTATTAATGCAACCAGATTACGCACCGTCATGCAGCATCTTCCCGTAATCTCGTCTGTGTTCATCGTGGGCGTAACGTATGTACATACATCCAACGCAGCATGGCATCATATCCGAGTCACAGTCCTTATCCCGGAGTCAATTTCCAAAGCAGGCATCTCTCCCCCGCCTATAAACGACCGCCTGCTTCTCCTCTTGCCATTCACTCAAATCTCTCTTTCTCTTCTCTTCTCTTCTCCACTGTATATAAAACCACCATTAGGTTAACCTTGTTCTTATGTTTACATTCTTTTCTCCGATCCCACAATGGGATGATCCAATGTAGTATTTAATTTGTGCACATGGCCAAGTGATATCTGATATAAATTAAACCATTGTCATCTGACCGTGTTTGGGTCATATTGTTAACTATACTGTTTCATTGGAACATATATATTGTTCACAATATGATCCAAACAATGGTCGGATTGCTTAATGTTTGGTGAGAATTGGTCAGTGAGTTTGAAGGATCGATGAGGGATCCTTGAAGGGTTTACTTAATTAAGACGATGACAAGCATTTTTAGTTTTGGAAATTTAATATATAAATCTTCATATTTGTATATATATGAACTAGTATAGATAGATTTTTGCCCTATATATTGCTCTAACTATTTTTATATCTTTGTTTGTGATGATACATTTATTACTCCACAAATACAGATCAGAGGCCATGGTATCGGCATCTAGCAAATGGAAAGATAGATATCCATCCATACATAAAGATGGATTTGTAAAATTTGTAATTTCTTTCTTCAATTACAAAATAATTGAAAGCATTTGGCTTAATTCTGAGCAGATTTAGTGTGGTACAGTTGTATATAGATGGAGATTTTTTTTTTTTACATGTAGTTCAAGATATGACAAAAAAGAATAGAATCTTGCAATCCAGCAACCACATTATAATCAAATTCTATTTCTTAATTTGGTCCACAGACCCTATAGTACACCGCAAATTATATCATGGACCGTGGTCCACAATGCATTGTGGACCGCGGTCCCAAAACGACGTCGTTTTGATTAATGAAATAGACGGATGAATTCGCGCCACTCACTTTCTTTTCATATATACTGCAGTTTCTTTTCAAATATACTGCAGTTTCTTTTCAAATATACTGCAGTTTCTTTTCATATATACTGCAGTTTCTTTTCATATAAAACTACAGTTGTATATTATCGAATGAAACTATAGTTATATCCAAAAGTAACTGCAGTTGTGTTGAAAGGAAACTGCAGTTATGTTGAAAAGAAAGTGCAGTATATATGAAAAGAAACTGCAGTATATTTGAAAAGAAACTGCAGTATATTTGAAAAGAAAGTGAGTGGTATATATAGAAAAGAAACTGCAGTATATTTGAAAAGAAACTACAGTATATATGAAAAGAAAGTGAGTTGCGCGAATTCATCCGTATGTTTCATTAATCAAAACGACGTCGTTTTGGGGATCCGCGGTCCACAATGCATTGTGGACCGCGGTCCACGATATAAGAACTGATAGTACAGTTATAATTGGAGAGCGATTTTAATTGGAAATACTGTACATCATCATTTTCATGTTACTAATGTCCATAAGAGGGTTAATGAATAGGAGGATACGAGATATTTACCATATTAGATATATCTTAAAATGATAATATGAGTTATATCTACGTTGGCATAACACGACATTATATATAATTAAGACCATATTAGATTACCCTCTATGTAATATGTGTTGGGTCATGGTAACACATGATTAGATTACTTCTATATTATATTTTTTAAGTTTGTAATCTAAAAATATCAATAGTACAGTCTACATTTCTTTGAATTTACATATAAATATAACTGATCTCAGTTTCTATTATAAAAGAGTCTTATAATTATATCGTTGGTGAATTTTAAGAGGTTCTTTATATTTCATTTTAAATTTATTCATTTTAATTAATATGCATTAATCTACTTTTCAAAATTAGAAGTTTATTGATTATAAAAGAAAAATAAAATATAGTTTAACAATTGTTCAAATATGTAACAAAATTAAAATGTTATAGTTTTAATTAAAATTTTAAAAAGTATAAATTGTAGACTTTTTTTTTTAACAGTCAATGCGCCCAATACAATTTGAACCTATAACGTCCTATTTGGAAGAACTACAAGAATGTCATTAAGCTACAAGCTGCTTGAATATAAATTATAGACATAAATAAACAAATTTATTATTTTAAAATAGATTGAATAAGATCAACAATTAATCAATTTACTGGCCCACAATATGATAGCAAATTATACGGGCCAAAATTAGTTTTTTTTTTTTTTTTTGAGTTTTTTCAGCATTTTAGCATAGGTGGAGGAGAGATATCAGAAAAAAGTTACTACAAATGAGAGTTATTATAATACACATAATCATTATCTATAATACACAGAACGTTTGCCTAGAATACACAGAATGTTTGCCCAGAATACACATAATATTGACACAAAATACACAGATGTTAGTGGACGCGAATGACTCCAGGGAATTCATTATCTATAATACACATAATCATTATATATAATACACAGAACGTTTGCTTAGAATACACAAAATGTTTGCCCATAATACACAGAATATTGATGCCCATAATACACAGAACTCATCCTCCTAACATTCGAATGCACAAACACATCACAACTTGTGTTAATAACATGAATACACATAATATTTACACAAAATACACAGAACTCATCCTCCTAAACATTCGAATGCTGCACAAATACACCACATGAAATCACAACATGTGTTACTAACATGAATACACATAACGGTTTCCTATAATACACAGAACGGTTGCCTAGAATACACAGAATGATTGCCTGAAATACACAGAATATTAACATATTAGTTTACAATACTCAAAACGACGTCGTTTAGGTACGTGGTGCACATTGCTATGTGCACCGTGGTGCAGAGTATAATTTGCCATAAAAGATAACCATTGTGGATGCTAAGTGTTGATGAGTCAAAAAAGTTATATTCGTTCATGTAGATTATTTGCATTGTTGAATTTTTTTAATAAATCTTTAAATTTGTATTGGTTTTAAACTTTGTTGATTTACTATGATGTATACTGATAACTTTAGGGTAATAAAATTTAATCATTGGAAGGTAGAAAAAAACAAAGGCTACAATACTCGGATAAGTACACGAGGTTGTATTGCATAAATTCACCACAAATTGATTCGTTAAACTACAATGTTTACAATTGCTATAGTCCTCCAAAACGATGACAAACTTAAAGGGAAAGTTCTGAGATCATCAATCAATCCTCTCAAAACACCTTTCCTGTGTCCGTTACTTCACACCCACCATGAAACGGGACCCAAACCATCCGCATCAAGTGATCCCTGCCAGTTTCAAATAAACACTAAAATTAATACATCATTGACACTTCAACGAGGAAAGCATTATTCCTAGACTATGGCCCTGTTTGGTAAATAATCAGCCTATCAGCCAATTTTGGCTTATTTGACTACTATTAGTTGGTAAATAATAAGCTTTTTGTAACTCCAAAATGCTAAAATTCAAAAGGCTACTCAAAGTAGTCTTTTCAAATAGTTTTTTGAGAAAAAAAAAATTATACCAAACAGCTATCAACTAACAGCTAATTTATCAAACAACTTTCTACAATCAGCCAATGTTATCAACAAATCACACCTTCTAACCCAAACAGCCAACCCAATCAGCTAACAGCCATTTACCAAACAGGACCTAGGTTGCATCTTCTTTTTCAAATTTAGACTCGTAACATCAAGTCAGCATACAAAAATCAAGTTTGACAAACACTAAAGAACAAATGGTGGGTGGGTGGTAGTCCATTTGTTCGTAGTTGACATACCGTGATCAACATAGGAGCAAATGGCTTTGCATCTTTATCTTGATTTAAAGGTAATGATGGATAGCTAATTTCGAGAACTCGGAATCTAATCTGTGGCAATAAGAATCAATTTTATTCATGTAAATTCCATAATAAATGAGGGAGGTAAAGAAGGCATCATCAAATTAGACTGTATCACAACCTCATCTGTACCATCTATAGGATATTTTTCTCCTTCATACTCCCATATCCACCTGACCTGGTTCCTAAAATGGTAAAATGGGAAATATAGTTTATTATCAACAAAAGAATATTTTATTATTTGATCAGATTTTTGCACTCCAAAGGTCACCCTACAAGATAGTTTCAAAGGATAAATATGTACCTGCTTTCAGGATCAGGCTCAGAATGTGAAGGATTCGGCATCAAAACAGCTGGTACATAGATATCATCAAAAAATCCAAGTGATACTACAAAACACAATTGTATAGATTACAGATTAGTATACTAGCTCCCTTAGAAGTAATCGCCAGACTCAAAACATATCTCTAAATAGCAAGGTAGAAAGCATAGGTTTAGACACTAAATATAGACTATATAAGTAATATACTTTTGCATGTGTTTTTAAAACAAATTTCCTTGAAAGAGAAAAACATTATCAAATCGGATCAGTGAGTCGGTCTGTAAATAAAGTAGCAAACATTTTGTACTGGTGCTTTAGAAGGAATGTGCTCTGAGAAAATGTCACTAATCAACTTAAAGAAACTACTATGTATTACACCAAGGAAATTGTTACTGACTCTATGGAAGACAACATATCGGCCAAGCACAAGCACCTTCATATAGAGGTTGCTCCAAATTAGTCAAAAAGAACTTAGACCAACACAGAAAATAAATAGCCACCAAACTACTTATTCCATAATATGCTAATCTAGAGACTGATTTTCAGAATAATCAGGAAACTGCACTTACACAATGCACCCCCAACCTTCACCCTAGTTGGCATTTATTGGTTATTTGGCATGCTTTAATGTAATTTGGAAGACAACATTAACCTGCAGTGTCTATCATTAGTCAACTGCCTATTCTATGAATGCAAAGGTTAATGATTAACGTCCTATTACTTTTCACTTCACTATAAGCCTGTGTTCAACTTATCACATATTGTCTCCATACAGATATGACTCAACAACATGCATATATCCACATGCAATAAGAATGGAATCATATTGTTAATGTGTTTGTAACCCATACAGCGTAAACCCTGTGCATTGGATTCTTTTAGCCTTGCTGCTATGACCTCTCCCCTAAACGGGCGAAAGATTATCAATCTGAATTTCACCTGCAACAAAACCATGTTTATTTAGGATTTATTAAATATGGATATAAGCGATTCAACTATATGGAATTCGCCAAAGACTTTGTGGTCTAGTGGCACCCGGTTGCACCCCCAAATGGGAGGGGGTGGGTTCAAACCTCAGTGGAGGCGATATTGGCTCTTTGTGCTTAATTTGGTTGAGAAAAGTAGCTATGAACAGATACTACATTGTAACAGAGTCAATAGTACTCAAAAAAAAAAAAAAACTATATGAAATTCTATACAAGATGCAATCAAAAGTATAGGGTTTAGCTATCAAATATGAGACTTTCTAATCTAATGCTACCTCACATGGCATGCCCATCCTGTGCTCTCAAACATGACCGAAGAGTAGTGCACACTATTTTATACTTCACATGGAAATTTCAGATTCAAAGCTTCACTTACAATTGTTAACTAAGAAATTATATAATATGTTGTTGAAACTTGAAAGCATAATTATAAAATCTATATACAACTCCACTCCATATTTCTTCTCATTTCTTGTTTTCCTTTTAAGAAGTTTTATTTCTATGCACCTATACATGCCGATATTTAGTAAGGCTGGGTTCTAACTACTCAAGCAAATGATCAAACAATATGAAGCATCACTTATACTTAGAAGCTAAAATAATGTGCTCACAGATTAAAAATAAATAAATAAATAAATAAAGCTATATGGTGAGGACAGAGGATGAGCTGCAGATTGATGATCTATTAACATCACTTATCATCATGCTAAAAGTATATTCCTACTATTTCTCAATATCTTCAAGAATGTATTAATGTAATATTAATTCCTAGGAAAAAATACCTAATGCATAAAACCAAATTGATATAACATAATCAAATAAATTAGTACTTCAATTAATCTAGAAAACTATTATCCAAAAAAAATAGATGGAGAAAAATAAAATTCAATCATCACTCATCAACACATCAACACATAATACCGTATATGTAGAGGCGCCATCTCCTGGGAAAATAAAACCACCATCAATGGAACGAATATCATATACAGATATACAAAGCCCTAACTGTGCAATAACCTGCATCAATATCATAATTCTCAATAAATAAGAAGAAAATAGAATCATGAATTGTGCAATAACCCAGACAAAAGTAGAAGAAATGGAAACCTTGTCTACAAAGAGACCCTCGAGCTCTCCCTTGATAGCTTCATTAAGTGCAAGATTGAGGAGATGCGGGGGTAATCTCAAAGTATGCTCAATTTCACTCAGGTAGAACATTACTTATTCACTTTGATCAGAGAGAAGTTCAATCTTTGCAAACAATGCCGGAGACTAGGAGAAAGTGGCAGTTGTTGCCTTGTTGGCTATGAGAACTTAGAGTGCAAGTGGAAAGAGTTTTTATTGGAAGTAACTCCTGTTGTTCCCTAGTATATTTCAATACATAATAAAAGTCCTTTTGTTATTGTTCTAGAAACAATAAATATACAATGTATTACAACTTTAATTGATTAATGAATATCTACAATTTAATTGATAAATATGTACACAACAATTTACAATACCCCAAACAATGGCAACAAATTGTCCTAAAGGAATGGACTATAACATAATCTCACTAAATTCATGACAAAGTGTTATGATGCATTCGGGGGGAAGGGGTACAGCCGCAGAGGTAGACCAACACAAGGAAAATTGGACCTAGCCTTTTAGGAATATGACATAACAAAGAAGATGTTCCATACTTAATGCCACCAACAACATAGTCCTTCCCACAACCATTACACCTAGCCTTTTCTTTACCATCAATTATTCCAACTTTAGTAAATGACTTCCAAACATTAAAAGTAGTGGTTTTAGCTCTTTTAGGCTTAGGTTCTTCAAAATTAGGTTGTTTCTTGAATAGAATGAGACGTAGGTTGTTGAGAACTAGGCATTTCGGAGTCTAAATCAAATTCGGCATTATTACCCGTAGCACTACCACTAAAGTTCACACTAGGTCCACTACTCCACTAGGAGATGTTATTTTGCTGCAAAAAAGTTCAAATTTTAATTAAAAACATGAATACATAATACTCATTACTCACATACACTCTAAGGGCTAAGGCAGTGTATTCGCAATATCACAGTAACACTCTAAGAGCATCCCTATCAATGATGCTTGGGAGGTTTATAGTACAATCTAATCTTACCTAGAGGAGTGAGAAATGGAGAGAGAAGAAGAATTGGATCATCTGCAAAATAAGGGTTCATAGCACAGTAATTTGGCATTGGAAAGGAAAGCCTTGTTGCGCCTGACACGCGTCAGGCGCAACAAGGGCGCCAAGCGGGCGCGGCGCACCTGACAAATGCATTATTTATTTATTTTAAATCAATTTTGTTTTAATTTTTTTTTTCCTACCGTCTCATTTTTCTTTCCTAATCACACTTAATTCCTCAAAAACCGCAAAATATCTCCACTAAAGGATGCTCTAAAGTCTCTAACAGTCTAACAGCAAGTCAGGCAGTCAGCATCAACAGCAAATCAACAATAATATGACATACTGACATTCAACTATTCACGCAAGCTTAAGCATTTAAGCAACCAAATCATATTCACAACAATAATCAACAACAATAACAAGTAACAAATGTTTAATTACTAAATACATAAAGATTAAAAGAAACATAAATTACTAAAAAAATTGTTTACCTGGTGAGCCGTGAGTAGAGGTTAGACTGCTAGAGGTCAGAGGAGTAGAAGTGTAGTACTGTAGTCGCGTAGAGGCAGACCGCAGAGTCGTAGACGGCAGTGGACTGGTGGTCCGGTGGAGCAGCCGTCAGGCGAGTGCGGAGCAGCGGAGGTGGAGCAGTGGTCAGTGGAGGTGGTCCAGGTGGAGCAGTGGTTCTCGACTTCGAAGCCTTCGTCCTCGTCCAGCCACCGTCACCGTCGACCGTCGACAGTCGCAGGTTGAGGCCCTCGCTGGTAGGGGTCGCAGGCTCGCACTCTCACAGCGGCGCGGCGCGTCGCAATCGTAGGGTTAGGGATTTTGTTTTAATAGGAAAATACTTCTGTACTCTTATTTTATACTCTCAATTTGTACTCTCTCTCATATTTTTTTTTTATATAGACACTATTCAGTGGACCTATACGATGAAAATAATCTATTTTGTTTGCCACCTAAGGGAGTAGAAATAAGAGCATCCTTAGAGCACCCTTATCAATTGAGCTTTTTCGGGGTTATTGAGGAGCTTTTGTAGGTGTGATTAGGAAAGAGAAAATGGAAAGTGATGAAAAAGAAAATACAAATCATATTTCAAAAGAAAATAAATAAATACAAATTAATGGGTCAGTCGCGCGTCAAGCGAGACTGACGCGCCTAGAGAGCGCGTGCTGCTAATGGTTGGCCTCTTATTGAAATTTGGGAATGCCTTTTACTGTTCAAATCTACCCTTCACTGCAGAGTAATTTTTTTTCTCTCTCTCATTGCTTCTCACTCTTCCAAACCAGCATGCACTGTACCAATATCTACCTATTATCCAATGATGTACTTGCTCTAAGTAGTGGAGTTATTTCACGGTTATTGAGGAGTTTTTGTAAGTGTGATTAGGAAAGAGAAAATGAGAAAGGATGAAAAAAAAAAAAAATTGAATTTAAAAAAAATAATAATTATTTGAATTGTCATGTTGTGCGCGGACGTGTACAACATTCATTGCTTTGTTTAATATTCTTTTTCTTGGGACCACAAATATCTCCTAATTTGCAGAAGGACTCCACCCTTCTCTCTCTTAATTTCTCTATCATCCATGTGGCACAAGATCTGACATAAACCCCCAAAAAAACTTTTGATAATGATGCTCTAAGGGAGTAAAATTGAGAGTATGCATATAGAACTCGTTCTAATATAAGAGTATGTTTGGAAATTGAGAAAATGTCTTCTGAAAATGAGTCATTTTTTAGAAAACGTTTTCTTTTGCGGTATTTGATTACATTCTGAAAAATTGTCTTGATGTGTTTGATTCATTTTCTAGAAAATTTATAAAACTGTATAATTTTAATTTTAATTATATTATTTTAAAATATAAATAATAATAATAATCATGGTTGTAGTAGGCGCTAGGCGCTAGTCGGGCGGTAGACTAGCGCCTAGCACCTAAGCGGTCTAGGCGGCGTCTAGGCAGTACCTAGGCGGCGACTTATAAAAACAAAAAATTAATTCATATGTGTGGATGTATGTCATATATATATATATATATATATATATATATATATATATATATATATATATATATATATATATATATATATATATATATATATATATATATATATATATATATATACCTCTCTTACTTCTCTTATATAAATAAATAAATTTAAATATATATATAAATATAATAATAAAATTAACAAGGCCGACTCACTCGAGTTAACTCGGCTAATCTGTCGAGTTGGGCGAGTTAACTCGGCCAAATTCGATCCAGTCAGCCGCCAACTCGGCCCAGTCGACCGAGTTAGGCACTAGGCGGCCGGCCACCTAGACGAACGCCTAGTTAGCAATTCGTCTCGATCTAGGAGCGCCTAACACCTAGGCGGGGATTTTTGCAACAGTGATAATAATATGTAAAATAATAATATTTATTTCAATAGGAATATAACTATAAGGAAACATCACATGTTGACTCAAACTCATCACTTAAGAATAGCTTCATTTTACACAAAGATCAGTATAAGAATACTCTAAGGGGGCGTTTGGTTCAAGTTATACAACATAACCAAGGGTATGTGATATTCCAAAGCTAGCATTCCTATGTTTGGTTCATCTTCATAAGGGAATATAACATTCCCTAAGTAATGCAACTTACCCTCCACATAGGATTTTGAAGGGAATGTGATTCCCTTACCTTTCTTAGGTTATGTAAGATTACCTTGGATATTCACAAAGTTTACCATTTTAATTCTAATTATTATAATTTATAATATATTTTGTTATGTTAGTTTATTATATATATTATATTTAATTTTTTTAATTATATATTTTAGTTTATTTTTATTACATCATGTTAGATTATAAAATAATTTTATTTCTCAAGTTCAAGATTTTAATTAGTTAATATTTTTAATTATGTAGTAATAAATATGTTAAAGGTATTAAAGTTATAAAAAAAATAGTATAACATAAAAGATAACCAATAAACCAAGCAGGTTTATATTACATTCCTCAGTTTTAACCAAACACTTGAATCTAACATTCCCAGTAATCTAACATTCCCAGCAATCTAACATTCCCTAAGGTAATGTGACATTCCGTGAACCAAACGGCCCCTAAGGGTGTGTTTGGTAACTCGGAAAATGATTTACCTTGTAAATCATTTTCCGGGCTTTTGGTTTTTGGCAACCTTTGGAAAATGTGGTCAACGAAAATCATTTTCTGTTGACCAAGGAAAATCAATGGCATGTTTACTAACAGAAAACTGTTTTTTGTTTTCTAATTTTTCAGTTTTCATTCTTTGTTTTCTGTTTAGAAAATTTGTTTACTATCACTTATTTTTTCAAATTTATTTTTTAGATTAACATTATTTTTAATTCTAATATAGTAATATATGTGAAATTTTGATATCCGATATCTGGACCAAACTTGTATACAATATAACATAATTAAAAATATCTTAACGAATAATCAATTGAGTTCAATCAAAATATAAAACCTGGTATAGATTTTAATTTTTAATTTTGATAATGTGAATGATGTATAATTTTAAGCATAAGCAAATAAGTTATATTTAAATAAGTAAGTAGATAATGGTGAGAATGTGGTTATAGTGACATATAGTCTGATAGATGATAGTTGACTTTGTTTTCCATTTAGAAAATAGTTTTTAATAGTGTTTCAGTTTTCTAGAAAACTAAGAGTTCCATCTTTTTTTTTTTTTTTTTTTTTTTTGTTGCTAAAAATAAAATATATCTTGTCAAAACCAAACATATTGATGTAAGGTTCCATAAGGTTATAGAGTCAATTGTTCATGGTGAGATATTACTACAGAGAATTCATACTAGTGAGAGCGTAGCAGACTTATTGACACTTTAACAATATACGTTCTTGTATGAGCTTTATTTTTTCCATTTCATTTTTCGTACACAATATATTCATTATAGCAACGCTAAATTATCATTTTTGTTACACTTCATGTTCATTTGACATTATATAGCATGCAGTCTTCTATAAATGATCACTTAGTCTTTACATGCTCTTAAGATGAAATTGCAAGGTTCAATTGATGAACCATCGTTATAAAATTAACAAAACTAGTAAATTACCTGTGTGATAAACGGATAAATTTTTTTATTATATATTTAAATAATAAAATTAATGATAAAATTATAAACAATTCAAACATTTGAAAGTGTATATTTATTTGAAATTATAATATTTGTATATTAGTGTTGAAATCCATTACTTAAAAACTATATTAGGAAAGCCTAAACAAAAAATAAAAGGAAAAGCATGGCTAATTGATATTATCTATACTATTAATAAAAATAATATCCTCAGTTTTAACTTCCCGCCCAAAACAGACCTATAATATTATGGTTTGCGTAATATTGTAAAATATGGTAATACAATTCCTATCCCTAATACAATTGTAAATTCAAATAGAATTCCTAATTAAATATATTTTTCCCTACGTTCCTATTCATAATACAATTCTAGACTAGAATTACTAATGATAATAATTCAGTATATATATTTCTCTGCAATGCAATCTATCTACTATACTAATAAGAGCCAAAGAGAGTTAGGCCTAAAATGGGTAGAAAAAATGGCGGTCAAATTATTTAATCAAATGGATGGTTAAGATGAATTATTTAATCAAATAGATGGTTAGGATAATTCATATTAATATTATTAATAGAGATTACCTAATTTAACCTTACTTTTATGATTATCCGTTAAGTTTTCCGTTAAATATGTTCTTCTCCGTTAATATTCCGTTAACTTTTAACTTACCCATTAATTTCTATAAAAAAAAAAGTCTCAGGTTCGAACCTCATCTCAATCAAATTTGACATAATTAAGTTTCTCACTCTATTTTACTCTTATTAAATTAAATAAATTAGTAGCTACAACAAAAAAATGATACATATGTATTTCTTTAATTTAGAATTATGTTTCTACAATACCTTTATTTGAAAAAATTATTCATTATCAAAAAATTAAATTAAATAAGAGAAATAATTTCATTAGTTATTTTGTCTTTATTTTTTCTCATGCAAAGATTCTTTACATTCAAATTTATTATTTGATATTCATTACATTGTCCATTATCTTATTTTTACAATATCTTGTAATTAAATATCAAAGTTATAGTACAAAATAATGTTATTTATTTATTTACCAAGTATTTTATTAATACTATGATTTTTTTAAAAAAAAAAATTTGAAGCTAATTATATTAACTACTTGGGGATTGGTTGACAAAGAGAATACTCAAATAACCCAACAAATTGTAGCGGAATCACTCTATTTTACTCTTATTGAATTAAATAAATTAGTAGTTATACCAAAAAATAATACATATGTATTTCTTTAATACCATGAAAAAAATAAAAAAGGGGGATTTGTTGACAATGAAAGTACTCAAATAACCCATTACCCAACAAATTGAAGCGAGAAACTACCTTTTAATATCTTTGGAATACATAATATTTTAAATTTTCAAATTTTTATTAATTTATTTAATCTTTTTTCTTAAACTAGGATTTCTTTATCCACAATAATTCATTCAACAATAATGGTTGAACCAAATGAATCCAAGCAGAACACCTAAACGAAAGTCCATAGCTCTTATATCATAATCTCATTGCATGACGTTGTCATCTATGCTACCAACAATAACCGAATTGCAAATAACACACTACCAACAAAAAGGAAGAGAACAAATAGTAAAGATGAAGACAATGACAATGTTACTTAAAAGAGAATTAAGAACACTTAGAAAAATTCAAACAAAAAGTAGTATTTATTTAGACTATCTTTTTTAGACCAAATATTTAGACTATCGATTTTACAAGGTTGCAAACATTTATTTTATTAATAATTATAATGAATTTTCTATATTATCCTGGATTCATATACTTTGAGTTAGATATTTAAATAAAAAATTCGACATTCAATTACCTATGCATAAACTTCTCCTATATAATCTTGCATTGATATACTTTCAAATATTTATTTAAATATAAACATTGGACATTAACCCATTCGCGCAATGCGCGTATAAAACTAGTACTATTAATAAAAACAATATCCTCAGTTTTAACTTCTCGCCCAAAACAGACCGATAGTATTATGGTTTGCGTAATATTGTAAAATATGGTAATACAATTCCTATCCCTAATACAATTGTAAATTCAAATAGAATTCCTAATAAAATATATTCTTCCCTACGTTCCTATTCGTAATACAATTCTATACTAGAATTACTAATGGTAATAATTCAGTATATATATTTCTCTGCAATGCAATCTATACTATTAATAAAAACAATATCCTCAGTTTTAACTTCTCGCCCAAAACAGACCGATAGTATTATGGTTTGCGTAATATTGTAAAATATGGTAATACAATTCCTATCCCTAATACAATCTATACTATTAATAAAAACAATATCCTCAGTTTTAACTTCCCGCCAAAACAGACTTATAAAATTTTGGTGTGCGTAATATTGTAAAATATGGTAATACAATTCCTATCCCTAATACAATTGTAAATTAAAATAGAATTCCTAATAAAATATATTCTTCCTACGTTCATATTCGTAATACAATTCTAGACTAGAATTACTAATGGTAGTAATTCAGTATATATATTTCTCTGCAATGCAATCTATACTATTAATAAAAACAATATCCTCAGTTTTGACTTCCCGCCCAAAACAGACCTATAATATTATGGTATTGTTTGCGTAATATTGTAAAAAATATGAAAATTTGGCATAATTCAACCCGCAAGGCCAACCAATTTTCTGAACGACATTCGTGCATGCAGGTGTCGGCGCACGAGTCAAGCCTTTTTAAGTTCATTTTGGGATTTCATTTGCACCCCCCCCATGCGCGCGAGAGAGAGCCTCTATGCTATACAATTCAATAAGCCTTAGAAAAACTCTTGTATAAGTAGTGTGCAAACCACTTCTCAAACCAATGTGGGACAAAAGTTACTTGAAAGGTTTTTCTCTATATTTTTCTAACTCAAATGGGTCAACTTTGAGAACCAATTTCTCATTCACCCATTATCAGTTTTGACCGTACAATATATCAATCTTTTCGTCTAACTACGAAGAACACGAATCCACTTCGTCCCGAACCAAATCGAAAGTGGACCCCACATATATTTGTACCACAATATTGCCAGTAAAATGCCATTTTATGCTAATTGTTTTCCAACAGTTATTTGTCCAGAGAATATCAACGTATTGAAGGAAGAAGATGATATATAGTGAAGGGCAATATCATCTTCACTATATATCATCTTCTTCCTCCAACACAACGCTCTACGGTCAACCAACAATTACTCAACTGATTATCCCATTACTCCCATGTAAATTTTTCTCTAATATAGTTATACTTACTGAATATCAAAATATAAGTGTATCTCAAGATCTTGCAATAACTAACCGACAAGTAATTAAATTAATGAATATGATGCAATAATGTAAATTATCTACCTATTGCATTTATACACTTATTTTAGAACACTAAATTTTTGTGATATTTGTTGCATGCAAGGAAGACTCATACTATAATTGCATTTATACACTTATTCATACTCATATTCGATGTTATAATTTATATAATTGTATATCGATCCAAATATTCTTTAAATATTATAGCAAATCCGTTCCGTGCAACGCACGGGCGAAAATGATAGTTTTAAGTAAAAAAAATACTATAATCAAATGAAGAGAATCTCTAAGTTAAATTACCGTAAGATTAAAGTATTAAATACATGTTAGTAATATGGACTGTAATATGTGTACGCATAATTTCCTTTTAATTATGAACGTAATATGTGTATATTTATTTTCCTTTAATTACCCACCGTTATATTTGTATGTTTAATTTCTGATATGGGCATGGAAATTTATCATTAATTCCAATAAAAATGATGTCGTCGTTTTATTATGATTACTATATCATAATTATGGAGTGTATATTATTCTTAAAAAAACAATGTATATATTTAATTTCGATTAATTATGGGCGTAATATGTTTATGTTTAATTTTCTTTAATTATGTCCGTAATATGTGTACCATTAATTTCTTTAATTGACTATATAAAATCTATATTATGGAAAGTATAAAAAAAAAGTCTTTAATACAAGTATAATGTTTGAATTAATTTATTAATTACCATAATTATTAATATTTTATTCAAAGGTAACCATTAGCATAATTTTATATGTGTAATAATTTGTGAATTGGAATAATTTGCATAATTGTATGTACGTAATAATATGTGAATTAGAATAATTATCATAATTTTTTTTAATCTCCTTTAATTATGGATGTAATATATGTATTATCAATTTCCTTAACTGGTTAGATAAATTTAACTATATATGGACAATATGTGCATTTTTGTTTTAAAATTTAACTATATATGGACAATATGCAATTATGCTATATTGAGTATTACTACAATTTTCTTGATTACTTACTATGTATATCATCCGTTACATTTCTTACTTTTCTTATAAATTTGCAATCCGTCAAAATTAATTGTAGTTCTATTTCAAACAAATAAAATTTAACGTGACTTACTATTAGCACGTGACTCATTTCTATTGCTTAGTATAATGAAGTATTTTGGCATAACAAATATAAACAGATTTGAAACATGTTACGTTACATGTCATATCATTTGGAAAATTTTATACTAATTACAAAATGTTTCATATAATATTGTCCAAAAAAATTGAGTTAATACCACAAATGGTCCTCTGACTATTGGGGTAGTACTCCTTTTAGTCCTCGACTTTCAATTCGACCACAAATGGTCCTTTGACTTTTATTTTTGACCACAAATAGTCCTCTTTTAATATTTCTGTTAAATAGGTGTTAAATCTAGGGGTAATATCGTCAAATTGATTAATATTATTATGATTACTTCATTTTTAATAATTATATGACAACATAATTAATTTCAAACATTATTAAACATTAAGTTAATAAATATAAAAACAAAATAGACGTGACAAATTAAATAAAAATTCATGATTAATGTCCGCAATTTAATTTGTAATTGATTAATTATATTAATTCAACGGTGGCGGCCTTCAGTTATGTCCCAAACAAAATGTTTGATCGATTAATGAAGAGTGAAAAATATTTATTGGCCATTATGAACAACCATGAAAATAATGGAAGCAAGGTTTTTGAAAAAAAAAATTCCATTTTAATCTGTTGGTTAAATTAAATCAGATAACTCTAATATTAAATCTTCATTTTGTACGCATAATTACGAGATGTAAGGTGCATTATTTTTTATTTAGGAGTATTTATATTTGTTAATTGTTTCAATTATGTTTGTTGGTGAAAAATTTTAAACATTTTTATTTTATGATCATCATAATGTTTCATATAACATTGTCCAAAAAATTCCTTTGGAAAATAAATAAGGAAAATTTTTAAATTCTTTTACTATATAAAGACAATTATACTATATTTGGGATAAAATTTTCGTTACAATTAAACAAGCATTTTTGTTTTAAAATTTAACTATATATGGAAAATATGAAATTACGCTATATTGGGTATTACTACAATTTTCTTGATTACTTACTATGTATATCATCCGTTACAGTTCTTACTTTTCTTATAAATTAGCAATCCATCAAAATTTGTTGTAGTTCTATTTCAAGCGAATCAAATTTAACGCTGTTGTATATTAAACATACAAATGGCATCAAAGATTGTTCTCATGTTCTCTCTTGCTTTCTTGCTAATTATGTTGGGTTAGTAGTTTTGTATTCTTCTTTTCTGTCATAGTATACATGTCCCTCACACATACACACACAAGTGCACAAATATATATGCGAGAGTTTTTGTTTCATTAGTACTAGCTCCAGTCAAAAAAATGAAATTATTTTGACCATATTAGGGGTTAAGAAAAGGAAGAAAAAATAAATTCTATATAACAAAAAATTTTCCCCTATTGTTTATTTTTTTATTTTTTTTTTGGCACGGTAGTAGTGAGGAACAAAAACTTTTTCTCATATATTATACATGCGTCTAATATTTGTGAATATATTTCATGTGTGTGTGTATATGTACATAATTTTCAATGTATATTTGAACTTGATACTTGCTTTTTTATTTTTTATTCTTTCTTAATTTTCAATATGTTGAATTAATTCAACAAATTTGCAGATTCGACAACATTGAACGCAGAGAGTCATAATCCTAATTGCATGCCAGAAGATCAAATTTGCAAAAATGGAAATTGTGAATGCCGTCGAATCGTGGAGGATAACGTTGTTGTTAATGGAATAACTATCCTAGATTGTCAAAGCCAAGAAGCGTGTAAACAATTTTGTCCGGATCCTACCTGTAAATATGCTTGCATTGCTGGAACATGTAAGTGTGCATGTTAGGGCTCTCAAATAATGATGATATTGAGGATAATAGATGGGGTCCAGTGTTTGTAGGAATGAGAGTAATATTGTACTGAGAATGTGAAATGATATTTGTCAATTCAAATTAAAAACATACAATTTAGTCATTTACAAATATTTATACATTTATTTTACTAAACCCCTCAACCAATGTTAAACTCTGATGGGCGGCTGTGATTTATCCTAACCTTTTACATGAAAACCTTATTCTATATTACATGAGAACATGTCCCCCCTCCCCCCCCCCCCCCAAAAAAAAAAAAAATTAAGATTGAATCTCAGCCTTACATCTAAAAAAAAATCTAACATATCGGATTCGATTTTTTTTTTAAAAATGCAATGATATTATTGTAATTATAGTCAACATTACAGTTCAACTTTTATTCTAACATTATACGGTTCACTCAATGTATGAAAGCATACGAGTTTCATTAGCAATGGCATCTAAGAGAGTTTGTAGTGCAAGTTTGAAAGAAAAAACAGGTTCAATGAGGAATATAAAAGTGCAGAAAAATTAAAGAGGAGAGAGAGATTTTTACAGTTATTCGACAACTGCCTACCCCAATCTTCTACAAATGTACTACTTGTCTTCTTGCATAACAACTTTAGTCCTTTTCTTAAAATCATCAAGATTATTCCTTCATTAAGTCTTCACTATATATATATATATATATATATATATATATATATATATATATATATATATATATATATATATATATATATATATATATATATATATTAACAGTGGCAGAGCCAGAAAAATTCCCTAGTGGGGGCGAAACATAAAAAATGTAGTTTAAAAAATAATCACTTAAAAGGAATATAGTCATAAATATTATTAGATGTACACGAAAAATAAAACACAATAAAACTTTATTAAAATATTAATAACAATTTATAAAACATAATTAATTTGATAAAATAATTCAAATAGAGAACACATTATAAATTGAATCACTTAAAAGGAATATATATTCATAAATATTGTTGGATATAGACAAAAAAAAACACACTAAAACTTTATAAAAATATTAATAACAATATATGAAACATAATTAATTTGATATAGTAGTTCAAATAAAAAATATATTATAAATTACACATCTCATTATTATATATATAATATATAAAGGGAATGAAAAAAGCTTTGAAGAAATGAATATATACAAATCTTCAGAAGGAATGGGAAAAGCATTAAAAAATGCTCTGAATATGATGACGCCTACTGCTCGTAGGTGTTGAATCCTCACCCTTTCTTGGGTAAAGGAACACATAAACCAACTCTGCCAAGTAATTAAATGTTTATTTATATCTGTTTTCATATACTTATATCTAAAACTATACTACACATACATATATATATACAATGGCTATATAGGGGGTGCGGGTGGGGTGAGTGGGGGCAGGTGCCCCCACTTCCCCATACATACATATATATATATATATATATATATATATATATATATATATATATATATATATATATATATATATATATATATATATATCCAATGAACCTTGAATTTCTTTAACATAAACAAAGGACTAAATAGAAGGCAAATGGAGAGTCTCGTGATTTAATGGCCATCAATAAAATATTTATAACATATATCTCTATAGAAATTTTAATGTTCTAACTTTTAATGAGCACAATTCAAAATACATATTTTGTTATATCGAGTACTATGAGAGCATTTGTATAATTTTAATTTACCACTTAACTCTTTTCTGTTTTCTAATTTTTCAGTTTTCATTCTTTGTTTTCTGTTTAGAAAATTTGTTTACTATCACTTATTTTTTCAAATTTATTTTTTAGATTAACATTATTTTTAATTCTAATATAGTAATATATGTGAAATTTTGATATCCGATATCTGGACCAAACTTGTATACGATATAACATAATTAAAAATATCTGAACGAATAATCAATTGAGTTCAATCAAAATATAAAACCTGGTATAGATTTTAATTTTTAATTTTGATAATGTGAATGATGCATAATTTTAAGCATAAGCAAATAAGTTATGTTTAAATAAGTAATGCAAGTAGAAAAGATAGAAGATAATAATGAATGTAATCATAGTAATGAACAAATATGTAAGTAGATAATGTTGAGAATGTGGTTATAGTGGCATATAGTCTGATAGATGATAGTTGACTTTGTTTTCCATTTAGAAAATAGTTTTTAATAGTGTTTCAGTTTTCTAGAAAACTAAGAGTTCCATCTTTTTTTTTTTTTTTTTTTTTTGCTAAAAATAAAATATATCGTGCCAAAACCAAACATATTGATGTAAGGTTCCATAAGGTTATAGAGTCAATTGTTCATGGTGAGATATTACTACAGAAAATTCATACTAGTGAGAGCGTAGTAGACTTATTGACACTTTGACAATATACGTTCTTATATGAGCTTTATTTTTTCCATTTCATTTTTTGTACACAATATATTCATTATAGCAACGCTAAATTATCATTTTTGTTACACTTCATGTTCATTTGACATTATATAGCATGCAGTCTTCTATAAATGATCACTTAGTCTTTACATGCTCTTAAGATGAAATTGCAAGGTTCAATTGATGAACCATCTTTATAAAATTAACAAAACTAGTAAATTACCTGTGTGATAAACGGATAAATTTTTTTATTATATATTTAAATAATAAAATTAATGATAAAATTATAAACAATTCAAATATTTGAAAGTGTATATTTATTTGAAATTGGGTCACACTTGTGTGAGACCGTCTCACGGATCCTTATTCGTGAGACGGGTCGGGTCGGGTCAAAGCACCATGCAAATGTCATACTTATATGTGCAAATCTCACTCTTATATGCTCAAATATAACACTAATCAAAAATACAATTTTTGTTACTTATAAGAGAAAAAGTAATACATTTTTCATAATAAGTAATGTTGACAAGTACCTCTCACTTATAAGGGCAAATATAATACTTTTGAGGAAAAATGTAATACTTTTAAATCGAAATGTAAAAGTATTGTATTTTCCCTTAAAAGTATTACATTTACCCTGATAAGTAACAAAAATTTTATTCTTGATTAGTATTACATTTGAGCATATAAGTATGGCATTTGTGCATATAAGTGTTACATTTGCATCTTGACCCGACCCGACCCGACCCGTCTCATGGTGAGACGGTCTCACACAAGTTTTTGCCTATTAGTGTTGAGATCCATTACTTAAAAACTATATTAGGAAAGCCTAAACAAAAAATAAAAGGAAAAGCATGGCTAATTGATATTATTTTAAGTAAAAAAAATACTATAATCAAATGAAGAGAATCTCTAAGTTAAATTACCGTAAGATTAAAGTATTAAATACATGTTAGTAATATGGACTGTAATATGTGTACGCTTAATTTCCTTTTAATTATGAACGTAATATGTGTATATTTATTTTCCTTTAATTACCCACCGTTATATTTGTATGTTTAATTTCCGATATGTGCATGAAAAATTTATCATTAATTCCAATAAAAATGATGTCGTTTTATTATGATTACTATATCATAATTATGGAGTGTATATTATTCTTAAAAAAATAATGTATATATTTAATTTCAATTAATTATGGGCATAATATGTTTATGTTTAATTTTCTTTAATTATGTCCGTAATATGTGTACCATTAATTTCTTTAATTGACTATATAAAATCTATATTACAGAAAGTAAAAAAAAAGCGTTTAATACAAGTATAATGTTTGAATTAATTTATTAATTACCATAATTATTAATATTTTATTCAAAGGTAACCATTAGCATAATTTTATATGTGTAATAATTTGTGAATTGGAATAATTTGCATAATTGTATGTACGTAATAATATGTGAATTAGAATAATTATCATAATTTTTTTAATCTTCTTTAATTATGAATGTAATATATGTATTATCAATTTCCTTAACTGGTTAGAAAAATTTAACTATATATGGACAATATGTGCATATTTGTTTTAAAATTTAACTATATATGGACAATATGCAATTATGCTATATTGAGTATTACTACAATTTTCTTGATTACTTACTATGTATATCATCCGTTACATTTCTTATTTTTCTTATAAATTTGCTATCCATCAAAATTAATTGTAGTTCTATTTCAAGCGAAAAAAATTTAACGTGACTTACTATTAGCACGTGACTCATTTCTATTGCTTAGTATAATGAAGTATTTTGGCATAACAAATATAAACAGATTTAAAACATGTTACGTTACATGTCATATCATTTGGAAAATTTTGTACTAATTACATAATGTTTCATATAACATTGTCCAAAAAAATTCCTTTGGAAAATAAATAAGGAAAATTTTTAAATTCTTTTACTATATAAAGACAATTATACTATATTTGGGATAAAATTTTCGTTACAATTAAACAAGCATTTTTGTTTTAAAATTTAACTATATATGGAAAATATGAAATTGCGCTATATTGGGTATTACTACAATTTTCTTGATTACTTAGTATGTATATTATCCGTTACATTTCTTACTTTTCTTATAAATTAGCAATCCATCAAAATTTGTTGTAGTTCTATTTCAAGCGAATCAAATTTAACGCTGTTGTATATTAAACATACAAATGGCATCAAAGATTGTTCTCATGTTCTCTCTTGCTTTCTTGCTAATTATGTTGGGTTAGTAGTTTTGTATTCTTCTTTTCTCTCATAGTATACATGTCCCTCACACATACACACACAAGTGCACAAAGATATATGCGAGAGTTTTTGTTTCATTAGTACTAGCTCCATTCAAAAAAATGAAATTATTTTGACCATATTAGGGGTTAAGAAAAGGAAGAAAAAATAAATTCTATATAACAAAAAATTTTCCCCTATTGTTTATTTATTTATTTTTTTTTGGCACGGTAGTAGTGAGGAACAAAAACTTTTTCTCATATATTATACATGTGTCTAATATTTGTGAATATATTTCATGTGTGTGTGTATATGTACATAATTTTCAATGTATATTTGAACTTGATACTTGCTTTTTTTATTTTTTATTCTTTCTTAATTTTCAATATGTTGAATTAATTCAACAAATTTGCAGATTCGACAACATTGAACGCAGGGAGTCATAATCCTAATTGCATGCCAGAAGATCAAATTTGCAAAAATGGAAATTGTGAATGCCGTCGAATTGTGGAGGATAATGTTGTTGTTAATGGAATAACTATCCTAGATTGTCAAAGCCAAGAAGCGTGTAAACAATTTTGTCCGGATCCTACATGTAAATATGCTTGCATTGCTGGAACATGTAAGTGTGCATGTTAGGGCTCTCAAATAATGATGATATTGAGGATAATAGATGGGGTCCAGTGTTTGTAGGAATGAGAGTAATATTGTACTGAGAATGTGAAATGATATTTGTCAATTCAAATTAAAAACATACAATTTAGTCATTTACAAATATTTATTTATTTATTTTACTAAACCCCTCAACCGATGTTAAACTCTGATGGGCGGCTGTGATTTATCCTAACGTTTTACATGAAAACCTTATTCTATATTACATGAGAACATGTAGTTCTATAAGTTTAGAAGCTGCATATAACATTTCATAATTTTTGGAGTAGTATAAGTATGGTTTCCAAATTATTTTCCGAAACTGGTCCAGAGAGAAGAAAAATCCGGACAGCACACTGCCAAGGGCAAAAATGTAATTTTCTGTGCAAATTCGTGAACCAGGGTGACCAAAACTTTTTATGAACATTAAGTACTATGAGTTAGGGTTCTACCATAAAAATTTCATAATTTTTGGAGTAGTATAAGTATGGTTTTCGGAATTATTTTCCAAAACTGGTCCAGAGAGGAGA
>CP025649.1:5381298-5409736 GCA_003576665.1 Ipomoea trifida | reverse complement strand
TCTGAATGAGGAGAGTTGAAAAAAAAAAAAAAAAAAAAAAATTTACCTGTAACAGAGCATCAGATCTGTTGGGTTGGCCACCGTGTTCAACTCTCTCCATTATTAGTTGAAGCTCTCACTATTTTCCCTTAGCTTTAACCTCTCTGCCAACAGATCTGAGTTTCTAGGCTTGGAGAACGATGTGTAGATGCGTAGATCTCACTACCACCGGATTGAAGCCAGCGACCGGATCTCACTACCACCGAATCTGAGATCGATGCACCAGATCTGAAATGGCCACCGGATCTGAGACCGATCGCCTGAGCTCTCTTTCAGGCGATGTAAGCGTTGCAGATCTAAGAATACACTCGCCACCAGATCTGAGATGGCGGCAGTATTTTCAGGCGGTGTCTTTGTCTTGTCTTTGAGCTCTCTAGCTTCTCCGATTTTGTATCCCACGACGGCGAGGAAATGGAGAAAGAAGTTTTGTTTTAAGGAAATTTTGTGGAGAGAGGAGAAGTTTATGGAGAGAAGAAAATGGGCGGTTTGCGTGAGAAGATTAGAGGAAAAGGCACTTTAATTTGTTGACTTTATTTTACCATACTCTGCCACTTTACATTGTAAACAGACTTAAATTTCGCATAGCCTGTCAGATTTTTAAAAGATTGAAAAATTTTTCGCGGCACGTATAAGTGCGGGTGCCGCGAAAAGTAAATTATTATTTTAATATTTACTTTTCGCGGCACCTATTGAGATCAGGTGCTGCGAAAAGTGAGTTATTATTTTAATAATTTATTTTTCGCGGCACCCACTCCTTGTGGGTGCCGCGAAAAGTAGTGTTTTTTTATATTTTATGGAATTCGCTACTCCTTTTTTAACAGGTGTAGCGAAATATGCTGTGGTGCTGTGCGACGGAGGAAGGAGCAATAGCGGCGGTGCGGCGGCGAAGCGAGGAACCGCGGAGATCTGTAGGATTTTGGCTACGGTCTTTGTGATCTTCAATTTCTTTCTTCTTTTTTTTGTTTTTAATTTTTTTTGTTTTGTTTTAGTGAATGGAAACTTAGTATTTTGTATGCTATATTTTGAGATTGGCAGTGTAAATGCTAGATTTTTTATGCTGTGTAAATTCTTATAAATATGCTATATAATTTATTGATGAATATAAATTTATATTTATATGGATTGGTAGTGTAAATTATTGATGAATATAAATTATACTAGATTGACAGTGTAATTTTTTGATTGAATGGATGAATATAAATTTATAATATATATATATATATATATTTATTTTTTTTTAAAAATGGTATTAACCTTCCACGGTACCTGCCCCGGAAGGTGCCGCGGAAAGTAAACTCCCTCAACTCCCTTTTCGCGGCACCCATAAACGGGTGCCGCTGAAAGTATGGACTTTTAGAGTCACTCTCATAGTCTACACCCTTATAGGTGTAGCGAAAAGACTTATATGGGTGTAGCTTATGTGCTTTTTTGTACTAGTGTGATATGATAAGATATCAAAATTATGTGTTTTGCAAAACTAATATGAGTATGATTCTCGAATTATCGAAAATTGGTTTTTACGGGTTATACCCGTGTGTTGAGTAAATGCTTGGCTTGGAATTTTGGTGTTATGTACATATATGTACTAAGGATGATATATTCTTATGGAATAAATTATTGTGGAGGAAAATGTGTTTTGAGAAATTATATATTTTTGAAGAAGATATTTATCATGAGGAAATGATATATTTTGGAAATTATACGTACATATTTAGTCTTGGAGGGTAAGAATACTTGCAGCCGGTGTGAGCCGGAAATCTCACAATTTGGTTATGAAGTATGAAATTTGAGTATTGGTGCGGATTGAGTCCCCCAATTTGATTTTGATTTGGCTTATGATGCCTATTGGTGATTATGGAGAGGGTTTCTCCACTTGGTATTTAAATCCTCCTTGACAAATATGTTATTTTGGAAAATGATATCTCCACATGTATTTTGGGAAAATATTTTATGAAGATTATGAGACAAATGATATATATATCTATACGATTTTGGAAAGAATATGATTGTTGAGAATCATAAAACCCAAGCCCATATTTTACGGAGTGAAATGGAACTTACTTGCTTATGCTAATTTTGGGATATACACCCCTTTGTCTTTAGGCTAAATGCTTTTGGGAAAATGTGAATACACGTCTTAGGAAATTATTTGATAAGAATACATATTGGTTGCTCCGGTGATTGTTAGTGAAATTGTTAGATCTATAGAGATTATGGTAAGTAATGAAATTATGATGTTGAAGAGATTTGGTGATGAAATTATTGGTATATGGATTATGAAGAGGAAAATATTGGTATGTGGATATTAGGAATATGAAAGTTATAGACATCAGATACGACTGTGAATAATTAATTTGGGTTATAGATGTAAGATATGACATTTTGAGGGATATGGTTACTTACATATTTTGTCTCAAAGGGAGGTGAATTGGTGATACTTGGAGATTTTGAACTATCGTTTATGATTATTATTATGAGTGTGATTATAACGATGAGAGTTGATATCTCTCTATTTGGTTTTGGCCACCGGTTCATGGAATCGTCCGGTTGGTTTGGATTGATTTTGACTTGGTTTTGGTCACCGGTTCGTGGATTCGTCCGGTTGGTTCGGTATTGGGTTGGAAGTTGAGACTTTCCATTTGGAACCGTCCTTCCTTGGTATTTTATATAATACCTATTTTTGGGACATATGAAAAGTTTAATCAATTATTTAAGGAATTATCTTTGGTGGTTATTGTGAGAGTTTGGGCACTCTCTATTTGGTGGTTATTTTGAGAAATTGAGATTAACCCTTTTGCTATTTAACTTGAGATAATGGAATTATCTTTTGGATGTTTATTGTGAAGTAATAGAACTATCCCTTGGATTATTTTGGGATATTGGAATTATCTATTTGATAATTATTTTGAGATATTAGAGTAATTCCTTTGGTATCTATTTTGAGAGTTGGAAACCTCTCTGTTGGTGAATGAGTTTTGGTTTAAAGAAATTTTGAGCAGTGATGATATTATGATAAATATTGAGGGAATTGTCATATGGAAAAGTTAAGGTAAGGATATCGTTATGATATGTGTTGAGATAATTGTTATATGGAAATATTGATATAAAGGTTGTATATGGTGAATCCTGAGAGAATAATTGTTGGACGATTTTGGATTATGAAATAGGTAATGACCTTATCAATCTCCTGGAAAGTTTACAGATATTTTGGTACGTATTTGAATGTGTCTGATTTCCTCAAGATATACTTCTAAGGGATTAAAGATGATTTAGTTTGATGAGATTAAAAATGCCGTGTTAAGAGGTTGAAATTTATTATGTGGAAATTTATGTGCTCCAAGATGATATTAAAAGATATTCGAATCTTGGGAATCTTAAGATATGAGATGTTGGGAATAAGAAAGTATTGGAGCCTAAGTGATAATATTGGAGATAAGAATTAAGTGGTGATCTACTTTGGATCCATGGATAACAAGAAGGAAGTTTCGGGGACGAAACTATTTTAAGGGGGGAAGACTGTAACCCCTCGGTTTTTACGACAAAGTTAAGATTCGAGAACAGCGATATACATTTTTTTTTTAGCTATGACATTTAAGAGAAAACTATTCGGTGCTTGAAATAATTTTTCTCGTAAGGATTAATTATCGATAAGCTGCAAACTACGTATCGGTTACGAACCGAGGAAAATTTTAAGGATGAAGATTCAATTCGAATTTTTCCAGAATTGCGATTATTAAGTATCATACGATTAAGCCTGAATTTTTAATTAGTTCAAGAGAAGTTCTAAATGGACCATAAGGGATAGATGGTTACGGACTCTGAACCTAAATTTAACGGATTATCGGAAAATTCCCAAAATTGGTGATTTGCGACGGGAATATTTTTACGATAATTTTAGTATTAGAATTTTCCCGAATTAAGTTATAATCCTCCGAACATTCATCTGATTTAAGCTTAAACTGATCAAGTGAACTAATATCTTCTTAAGGGATTAATAGGGTGTTGACATGTGGCATTACAATCTAGAATGAGATTTGATCTTGATTTTGATTTAATGAAGTATGGTGCATTGTACTATGTTTCTTGATCTCAGAGAGCTAGCTAATCACTCACATCACCACCTCTCTCACTCTTCCTCTCCCATTCGTATTACACTAAGAAGAAGGGAAGAAAATAAAACTTAAGCTAGCAAGGTGATCATTCCCTCTTCTCTCCACTCCCATTTTTCGAAAATCCCAAAGAGAAGAAGAAGAAAAAAATTAGCTAAGTCTTCATTGTGATCTAAAGCTTCCTCCTACTATTTTTCTAACTCAAGTAACCAAGTCTAGGTAAGACTTTAAGCTTTAATGGTTCAAACATCTCTAGCATTTAAGTGTGATGTTTAATACAAGAAAAATGTTGTTATTATGGTGGCATTTCTTTAGGATTTTTGGAGAAATCCAAGGAGACATCCTCAATTTTACGGTTTAGAATCTTCTACAAGGTAAGGATTCCCTTAAGTCGGTTCAATCGCTTGGAAATAGGCAAATGCTAGGAAAATTGCATGCTTAGAGTTTTGTTCATGAAAAATGTGTGTTACACTTTAGATCTATAAGTTGACTCAAAAATCTTTGCTTTGATTTTTGATAAATTTGTTATGCATGTTCATAGCTATTTTATGCATGTATATGTTGTATTTATGTCCATATAAGCTTATACTTGTGGAAATAGAGAAAGGAAAAATCAGGGTAGATTCTGGCGGTAACTTCCGTGAATTTTTGGGAAAAATCGGTAAGTTATTTTGATCCAATTTTTTTTATACATGTGGTTCTATAAGTGTAGAGGCTACATATAAAATTTCATAATTTTTGGAGTAGTATAAGTATGGTTTCCAAATTATTTTCCGAAACTGGTCCAGGGAGAAGAAAAATCCGGACAGCACACTGCCAAGGGCAAAAATGTAATTTTCTGTGCAAATCCGTGAACCTAGGTGACCAAAACTTTTTATGAACATTAAGTACTATGAGTTAGGGTTCTACCATAAAAATTTCATAATTTTTGGAGTAGTATAAGTATGGTTTCAAATTATTTTCCGAAACTGGTCCAGAGAGAAGAAAAATCCGGACAGCACACTGCCAAGGGCAAAAATGTAATTTTCTGTGTAAATTCGTGAACCTAGGTGACCAAAACTTTTTATGAACATCAAGTACTATGAGTTAGGGTTCTACCATAAAAATTTCAAGTGAAAAAGAGTTCGGAACTATTTTACCGCTCAATCTTTCGGACTGCGCCAAGCTAAAACTTTCTGAAAAAAAGAATGGTTAGAACAATTTTGACAAATATTACTTTTTGTGTATTATATTAACGTGGAAAATAACTATGTATTGAAATTTATCATGACTCTATGCTGAATATTTTGGTATGTGTTTAACACTAACTAAGCATGGGAGTTGGAAAGGTGGATGTGTTGTGTACCCCACCGAGATCTAAATAGTGGATGTGTTTCGTACCCCACTCGTGAACTAATCGTGGATGTGTTTTGTACCCACGTGAAATTGGAAAGGTGGATGTGTTGTGTACCCCACCGAGATCTATAGTGGATGTGTTTGTACCCCACTTATGAATTTAAAGGTGGATGTGTTTGTACCCCACCGAGACTAATGTGGATGTGTTTTGTACCCACGTGAGATTGAAAGGTGGATGTGTTGTGTACCCCACCAGATCTAATAGTGGATGTGTTTCGTACCCCACTTATGAATTTAAGGTGGATGTGTTTGTACCCCACCGTGAACTAATCGTGGATGTGTTTGTACCCCACGTGAGATTTGAAAGGTGGATGTGTTGTGTACCCCACCAAGGTCTAATAGTGGATGTGTTTCGTACCCCACTTATGAAATTTAAGTGGATGATATTAAAAGATATTCGAATCTTGGGAATCTTAAGATATGAGATGTTGGAATAAGAAAGTAGTTAGCCTAAGTTGGTAATTTTGGAGATAAGAATTAAGTGATGATCTACTTTGAGATCCATGGATAACAAGAAGGAAGTTTCGGGGACGAAACTATTTTAAGGGGGAAGACTGTAACCCCTCGTTTTTACGACAAAGTAGACGAACGCGTATAATTTTTTTTTTAGCTATGACATTTAAGGAAAACTATTCGGTGCTTGAAATAATTTTTCTCTTAAGGATTAATTATCGATAAGCTGCAAACTACGTATCGGTTACGAACCGAGGAAAATTTTAAGGATGAAGATTCAAATCGAATTTTTCCAGAATTGCGATTATTAAGTATCATACGATTAGGCCTGAATTTTTAATTAGTTCAAGAAGAATTCTAAATGGACTGATAAGGGATAATTGTTACGGACTCTGAACCTAAATTTAACGGATTATCGGAAAATTCCCAAATTGGTGATTTGCGACCGGAATATTTTTACGATAATTTTGGTATTAGAATTTTCCCGAATTAAGTTAAATCCTCCGAACATTCATCTGATTTAAGCTTAAACTGATCAGTGAACTAATATCTTCTTAAGGGATTAATAGGGTGTTGACATGTGGCATTACAATCTAGAATGAGATTTGATCTTGATTTTACATTTAATGAAGTATGGTGCATTGTACTATGTTTCTTGATCTTCAAGAGAGCTAGCTAATCACTCACATCACCACCTCTCTCCCTCACTCTCCCATTCGTATTACACTAAGAAGAAGGAAGAAAATAAAACTTAAGCTAGCAAGGTGATCATTCCCTCTTCTCTCCACTCCCATTTTTCGAAAATCCCAAAGAGAAGAAGAAGAAAAAAATTAGCTAAGTCTTCATTGTGATCTAAAGCTTCTCCTACTATTTTCCTAACTCAAGTAACCAAGTCTAGGTAAGACTTTAAGCTTTAATGGTTCAAACATCTCTAGCATTTAAGTGTGATGTTTAATACAAGAAAAATATTGTTATTATGGTGGCATTTCTTTAGGATTTTTGGAGAAAATTCCAAGGGAGCATACTCAACTTACGGTTTAGAAATCTTCTACGGAGGTAAGGATTCCCTTAAGTCGGTTCAATCGCTTGGAAATAGGCAAATGCTAGGAAAATTGCATGCTTAGAGTTTTGTTCATGAAAAATGTGTGTTACACTTTAGATCTATAAGTTGACTCAAAAATCTTTGCTTTGATTTTTGATAAATTTGTTATGCATGTTCATAGCTATTTTATGCATGTATATGTTGTATTTATGTCCATATAAGCTTATACTTGTGGAAATAGAGAAAGGAAAATCAGGGTAGATTCTGGCGGTAACTTCCGTGAATTTTTGGGAAAAATCGGTAAGGTATTTTGATCCAATTTTTTTTATACATGTAGTTCTATAAGTGTAGAAGCTGCATATAAAATTTCATAATTTTTGGAGTAGTATAAGTATGGTTTCCAAATTATTTTCCGAAACTGGTCCAGAGAGAAGAAAAATCCGGACAGCACACTGCCAAGGGCAAAAATGTAATTTTCTGTGCAAATTCGTGAACCTAGGTGACCAAAACTTTTTATGAACATTAAGTACTATGAGTTAGGGTTCTACCATAAAAATTTCATAATTTTTGGAGTAGTATAAGTATGGTTTTCGGAATTATTTTCCAAAACTGGTCCAGAGAGGAGAAAAATCCGGACAGCACACTGCCAAGGGCAAAAATGTAATTTTCTTTGCAAATTCGTGAACCTAGGTGACCAAAACTTTTTATGAACATCAAGTACTATGAGTTAGGGTTCTACCATAAAAATTTCAAGTGAAAAAGAGTTCGGGAACTATTTTTACCGGCTCAATCTTTCGGACTGCGCCAAGCTGAAACTTTCTGAAAAAAAGGAATGGTTAGAAACAATTTTGACAAATATTACTTTTTGTGTATTATATTAACGTGGAAAATAACTATGTATTGAAATTTATCATGACTCTATGCTTGAATATTTTGGTATGTGTTTAACACTAACTAAGCATGGGAGTTGGAAAGGTGGATGTGTTGTGTACCCCACCGAGATCTAAATAGTGGATGTGTTTCGTACCCCACTCGTGAACTAATCGTGGATGTTTTTTGTACCCCACGTGAAATTGGAAAGGTGGATGTGTTGTGTACCCCACCGAGATCTAATAGTGGATGTGTTTTGTACCCCACTTATGAATTTAAAGGTGGATGTGTTTTGTACCCCACCGTGAACTAATCGTGGATGTGTTGTGTACCCCACGTGAGATTTGAAAGGTGGATGTGTTGTGTACCCCACCAAGATCTAATAGTGGATATGTTTCGTACCCCACTTATGAAATTAAAGGTGGATGTGTTTCGTACCCCACCGTGAACTAATCGTGGATGTGTTTTGTACCCCACGTGAGAATTGGAAGGTGGATGTGTTGTGTACCCCACCGAGATCTAATAGTGGATGTGTTTCGTACCCCACTTATGAGTAAGACGAGAATTGTGTACCATGGGCGACGTGTAAGAACTAACTACCGGGTGAATTAATGACTGAGTTAATTGCTCCAATTATTGAAATAAAGTGAAATTACTTGTTGATTATGTTGTTGCAGGTTGATTGTGTTGTGGGTAATATTATCTTACCTTGTTCTCATTGATTGACTATTTTGAAAACCTTTGTTTATTTTCAAGTGATAATGGATATCCTTACTTAGCCGTCGCGCTAACTACACTTCATTGTGTCATCTATTCGATGCAGTCTAGCGTGAGCTCTGAATAGGATGAAAGTCGAGGTTGAAGACTACTCTGTCCTAGAATAGACACCCTGGAGGATTATTTCCATATGTACATATCTGGATATCGATATGGTTATTTGAGGTTGTAAGTTTAGCCTTAGCGTTTGGGTATAGGAAAGATACCTAAGCGTGGCGGTAACACCCAGTTTTCTGCTGGTTAGACGCTTCCGCAATGTATTATATTTTAAGGATTTTGTAATAAATCCAAGATGTGAAAATTGGGGTGTTACAATCTAAGAGAGTTTGTAGTGCAAGTTTGAAAGAAAAAACAGGTTCAATGAGGAATATAAAAGTGTTGATAAATTAAAGAGGAGAGAGAGATTTTTACAGTTATTCGACAACTGCCTACCCCAATCTTCTACAAATGTACTACTTGTCTTCTTACATAACAACTTTAGTCCTTTTCTTAAAATCATCAAGATTATTCCTTCATTAAGTCTTCACTATATATATATATATATATATATATATATATATATATATTAACAGTGGCGGAGGGGCGAAACATAAAAGATTTAGTTTAAAAAATAATCACTTAAAAGGAATATAGTCATAAATATTGTTAGATATACACGAAAAATAAAACACAATAAAACTTTATTAAAATATTAATAACAATTTATAAAACATAATTAATTTGATAAAATAATTCAAATAGAGAACACATTATAAATTGAATCACTTAAAAGGAATATATATTCATAAATATTGTTGGATATAGACAAAAAAAACACACTAAAAATTTATAAAAATATTAATAACAATATATGAAACATAATTAATTTGATATAGTAGTTCAAATAAAAAATATATTATAAATTACACATCTCATTGTTATATAAATTACCAAGGAAAATCAATGGCATGTTTACTAATAGAAAACTGTTTTCTGTTTTCTAATTTTTCAGTTTTCATTCTTTGTTTTCTATTTAGAAAATTTGTTTACTATCACTTATTTTTTTAAATTTATTTTTTAGATTAACATTATTTTTAATTCTAATATAGTAATATATGTGAAATTTTGATATCCGATATCTGGACCAAACTTGTATACGATATAACATAATTAAAAATATCTGAACGAATAATCAATTGAGTTCAATCAAAATATAAAACCTGGTATAGATTTTAATTTTTAATTTTGATAATGTGAATGATGTATAACTTTAAGCATAAGCAAATAAGTTATGTTTAAATAAGTAATGCAAGTAGAAAAGATAGAAGATAACAATGAATGTAATCATAGTAATGAACAAATATGTAAGTAGATAATGGTGAGAATGCGGTTATAGTAACATATAGTCTGATAGATGATAGTTGACTTTGTTTTCCATTTAGAAAATAATTTTTAATAGTGTTTCAGTTTTCTAGAAAACTAACGGGATGTTTGGTTCACGGAATAGGCAGGGAATGGCATTGCATTCCCAGTAATAGTCTATTCCGTTGTTTGGTAAACACTTGTATTCCCAGGAACATCATTCCTGGGAATGAGCTATTACCCTTGCAAGGGTAATAGCTATTACCAGCACCCCCCTGGAATTAGCCTATTCTATTCCTTACCTATTCCATTCCTTATGGAATCGTATTCCTATTCCCTTAAAATTCATTCCGTGAACCAAACGTGCTGTAAGAGTTTCATCTTTCTTTTTTTTTTTGCTAAAAATAAAATATATCTTGCCAAAACCAAACATATTGATGATGTAAGGTTCCATAAGGTTATAGAGTCAATTGTTCATGGTGAGATATTACTACAGAAAATTCATACTAGTGAGAGCGTAGCAGACTTATTGACACTTTGACAATATACGTTCTTGTATGAGCTTTATTTTTTCCATTTCATTTTTCGTACACAATATATTCATTATAACAACGCTAAATTATCATTTTTGTTACACTTCATGTTCATTTGACATTATATAGCATTCAGTCTTCTATAAATGATCACTTAGTCTTTATATGCTCTTAAGATGAAATTGCAAGGTTCAATTGATGAACCATCGTTATAAAATTAACAAAATAATTGTTTCAATTACATAACCCAAAATTCACCAAATAATATATATAATTCTTGTCAAAATGTATTCACAAATTTGTACTTCCTTTCAATAAACAACTTTTGGATCGACTTCAAGCTAAGACATCTTCTTTCATTTCATTGACTGATATAATAAAAAATTTTGCTGTTCTAAAACTTCGAAAGGTAACAATTGTGTGTTGAAGAAGCCAAAGGTGGGTTGCTTGTTTTAAATATTAAAAAAAATAATGCAAATAACTAATACGTTATTGGTTCACAGAATTTTTTCCACTTTTGGTCCTATGACTTTGGTGTTTCCGTCAATTTAGGTACACGATTTTCATTTTGCCACTTTTAGTTCTTGACTTTAATTTTTTTGCCACTTTTAGTCCTTGACTTTGATGATTTTTTTTTTTTTTTTTCACTTTTAGTCCTTTCGGCCATCCGAGCGACAACTTTTAATCGAAATCAACAAATTAAATTGTTATGCCATTAAGGGTAAAAGTGTATTTTGATAAAGTTCTAAATATATTTATAAATAAAATCAGATAAAAAATAGGAAAAAGAAACGTTATTTGCTTGTTCTGCTTCGCTTTTTAAGCAACAACTTTTAATCGAAATCAATAAAATGTTGTGTCATTAAGTGTAAAATTGTCTATTGATAAATCTCTAAATACATTAAACGTTATTTACCCTTAATGACACAACAATTTGTTGATTTCGATTAAAAGTTGTCGCTCGAATGGTCGAAAGGACTAAAAGTGGAAAAAAAATCAAAGTCAAGGACTAAAAGTGGCAAAAAAATTAAAGTCAAGGACTAAAAGTGACAAAATAAAAGTCGTGTACCTAAATTGACGAAAACACTAAAGTCATAGGACTAAAAATGGAAAAAACTCTTGGTTCACAGCAACGACAACCTTTTCTTCTAAATAAAAGAAATGGGATCATATTGGACCATGGTCCACACAGTTGTGTGACAGTTGTGTGGACCATGGTCCACACAGTTGTGTGGACCATGGTCCACCATATAACAATTGATAATGCATATATTATGCAATTTAAAATAAATTTTTTTTTTCTAAATTTGCAGAATTAATTCCGTTTTTGAAATTTCATTATGTGCAGAATTTAAATATTAACTATTTCCGATGCATAATTTAATATAGGTATGGTACATATAATTACCTTACTTTTTTTTCCCATCCATATATTTCAACCATTTCCAAATTGCTCTATCTTGACCACCACCATTATAACACTTCTATAACAGGCTTCCACTTTGTGACGTGTAAATTTTATCATTTCGATTTAATACAAAATAAATTCCATTTTATTATTATATATACAACATTTCAACAACAAAAAATTCCAGTACAAACTCTAGCATTGTTTTTGTGCTACTTAATTATCTCCTAGATTGTCATTAGCAAAATGGCCACCTTAAAGCTTACGTTTTGCTTCTTTTTTGTTCTTGTGTTTGCACCATCAGGTAACATAAATCTTCTCTTTCACTGTATATTAGCCATTCCAATGTCTTTAATTACTTCACCTTGAACAATGTGAAATTCTATCTATTGAGAATTCTATTACAGCAGATTGTGAGATGTGAGAGGCATGCTTTGTTGGTAGATTTTTAAGTACATATCATACTTTTTATGTTACTATTACTCATTTTCAAAATATTTAAATATCACATCCAACTTTGTAAAAAGGTTATAATTTTTTTTTTTATCTTTTGTGGAACTAGAAAACTTACATTTTCCACCACAATAAAGTTATCAAAACCCTAGGGTTGTTTATGGGTGGAAATAGTCTACCCAATTAACTTCCAACCACTTTAAAAATCTAGAAAATTGTTTCATTACTATTACTGGCTACCCTCAAAAGTGGTCAATAATATCCACTATCATTAAGAATCATCAAAAAATTTGTTCAATTAAGGTATCATATGTATAGGTAATTTTATTTATTTATTTTTTTTAAACCACCTGTGGTCCGTGATCAGAAAGGTAGAAATTGGGGTTATGCTTGAGTACTAGGTGTTTGGTAAATATATAGCTGTTAGCTTATGGGTCAGTGGGTTTGATTAGTTGATTTTAGAAATGTGTTTGGTAAATTAGCTTTTAGCTAATAGTTGATTATATGCAAAATGACTTTTTCAAAAAAGCCAAGCTGATTAAAAAAGCTATTTTGAACAATTTTTTGAATTTTAGCGTCTTGGAGCAATAAGCTATTACAAAAGGGTCACACTTGTGTGAGATCGTCTCACGGATCGTTATTCGTGAGACGGGTCGGGTCGGGTTGAAGCAACATGCAAATGTCATACTTATATGTACATAAATATCATACTTATATGTGCAAATATAATACTAATCAGGAATACAATTTTTGTTACTTAATTATAAGAGAAAAAGTATTACATTTTCTATAATAAGTAATGTTGACAAGTGCTCCTTACTTATAAGGGAAAATATAATATTTTTGAGGATTTTCAAAAAAAAAAAAAAAACTTTTGAGGAAAAAATGTAATACTTTTAAATCGAAATGTAAAAATATTGTATTTTCCCTTAAAAGTATTAAATTTACCCTTGTAAGTAACAAAAATGTTATTTCTGATTAGTATTACATTTGAGCATACAAGTATGACATTTGTGCGTATAAGTATTACATTTTCATCTTGACTCGACCCGACCTGTCTTACGGTGAGATGGTCTCACACAAGTTTTTGCCATAAATAGCTAAACACTTATATTAGTTGTTTAACCAAGTCAAACAGAAAGGTGTTGGTAAATTGGTTGTTAGCTAATAGTTGATTACATGCAAAATGACTTTATCCAAAAAAAGCTGATTAAAAAGCTATTTTAAACAACTTTTTGAATTTTAACGTTTTATTTGGAGCAATAAACTATTACAAAAAACTAATTAATCAAACACTTTTATTAGTTGTTTAACCAAGTCAAACAACTAATAGTTGTCAAATAAATCAAAAGTGACTGATAAACTAACTATGTTATTAAACGGGAACATGTGTTTAGACCACAAGTGGTTGATGGAACTCCATTCCCATGCTGGCAAGAAAGAATGAAATGATATTCTTTAAATGTTCATCATATACGAAGTAGAACCCTAACAATGTTAATTAGAATGTGTTATTTTACCATTCATCAAAATTATACTTTATATATCTCATTTTATCTGTCTTACTACTCTTTATTGGTCAAAACATCTTTCTTCTTTGTTTATTTTCTTTAATATTTTATACTTATTTTCAAATTTGATTTTTTTTTTTTTTGTGTTTAATAGTATTTTTAGATAGTTTTTAAATATACATAAATTTCGTATACTAATACTAACCTTAATATTATGAAAAGTTGGATTAAAAATAATTTCAGTCAAGTCTCGTTAACCAAACCAGATACATAAAATAGGACGGAGAGAGTAACATTTTTGTAAATTTAGAATTACAACATTTTTCAATTATATAAATCAATCTTGAAATACTGTGTGTTGAATTGCATATAATCAAAATCCTTCTAATACTTAGAGGATATATAGAATATCTTATATCGGATGCGATTATACCATGAATGTATACATCATCACTTATGATAATAATATATTGATTTTCAGGCAATATGGCAGCGGGCAGCGGCGAGTGGTTGCGTGCAGCGGGCCCACCGGTAGAAAGGAAAGGAAGTGAAGTGGTAATAGGGATGGATGCACGAATTAATGAACCAGATTGCGTTGCAAATTTAGGTCCATGCAGCATAGCGTCGTGTGATGAAGCATGTTGCGATAGGATGTGCAACAATTACTACAGTGGACTCCATCCATATGCACGATGCACCCCAATTCCTGGGACTGGCCTTAGTCTTTGCGACTGTTGGCATGATTGTTATTAACTTCAATCAATCTCCAAGGATTAAATTCCGGCAGCCAATTGTGTTAGAATTCTGACATGTTAATTGTAGTGATTATAGTTCTGAGTCTTGATCAAAGTTATGTAATCCCAAATCTCGATCTAAAAGTCGCTCTTATATTTTAAAGATTTTATTAATAATATATTAATATATTCCGTCGTGTTTTAATTCGTGCATGTTTAAATTGAAGCAGGAAAAAGTATACTTTTTTAGCCTATCATATCAATGATTCATGATTTACGTCATCCAATTAATAGAATATTTTTATATTTTCTTTTACATTAGAATTATCATTAAGTAGGGATGGAAACTGAAGTACATAGAATATACATTTTACTACGGTACGGTGGGTGGTCAATTTATGTAAGTCTAAAAAAATGATGAAGTAAAAATCTAATTACAAAAGGTTCTTAACAATGGTAACACAAAGAGGAATAGAACCTAATCCAGAGAAAATAAGAGCTGGATATGCGACCACACACAAGTCTGCTAGAAGTCCAAAAGTTGATCGGTCGACTGGCGGTCATCAGCCAATTCTTACCCAAATCTGCTGAACGGTCACTACCATTTTTTTGAAGTAATCAAAAGGAGCGAAGGATTCGAATGGATGCAGGCATCCTTCGATGAATTGAAGAAGTACCTGCTATCCCCTCCCTTGCTAGCCAAACCCAAGGAGGGCGAAACCCTATACCTTTACATATATGACAGCATCGGAGCAGGCTTTGAGCTCCGTTCTGGTACGAGAAGAGGAAAAAGTGTAAGACCCAGTTTATTACGTCAGCAAACTTGGATACCTCTACTTATTTAATATAATATATTGATATTTGAAAAATATGATTTGAAGTCCTCCCTATCTATAATTATTGACATATATGCCTTTGGGAATGACTTACGAGAAAGTCTATACTAGAAATGATTACTCGAGAATATCTATATTGCTTCAAACATATTTAATATTATACTTGAGAAAGTGTATATCTTGCTTACTTTTGGTGTTTAGTTAAACATCATTTTGAAAACTACCATCTTGGATGGAAAGTCCTTTAGAAACACTCTTTTTAAGCTTTAGGCTAAATGGTTTATGGATTATGGTCTATTTAAGTATTAAAATCTATTTACAAAGCATATATATTTTCAAAACTATTAATGTATTACGGAGTATTTTACAGGGCAGAGTAGAGCTTACATAGCAATTTATGCTAATCCTATTTGATTGTATTTTCCAAACCTTACTGTTTTTAGGACTTGATGTATGTGGCGCGTTTTGAGAGCGTGTCGTAGAGCTAGTTGCCTTGGAGGTTACTTTGGTATAGTGGTTTAGTTAGAATATGAATTTTTGTATTCTAGTTGATTTGTAATTCGAATAGTGAATTGTTGTAATATGGATTGTAATTAGAACCTTTGTAGCATGTGCGTTTGGGTTTAGTGAGTTGGTCCGAGTGTGCTGTGAGTTATAGCCTGTGCGTTTGTGTTTAAGATTTACATATTTATGTTTAATCTTGTATTAGAAATTGGGAGAGTTGGGGGGGGGGCATGGGCCCTCCCTCTCACACCACTGCTTCTTGTGGTAGTGACTGGCGAGCCTCCTGCCTCTGCCACTTTGCATTGTTGGTATGTGGCTCTGCTATCTAGTGTGTATATTGATCTCTGTGCATATATTGTTTGTCTACCTTTGGCTCAAGTTGAGTTGGTTGTGAGTCATTTTCCTCGGTTGTTGAGCATTATTCAATTATGAATCTTCATACTTTGGTGTCAAAGTTGTATATGTGTTGGAATCCCTGTCTTGAATCTCATATTCATGCCCTTGGAAGTACTAAACCCATATATTTGTTCATATATAGATAAGTTTGTGTAAACCTCTCTTGGAATTGATTATGATCCTTTGATACCCCTTGAGCTTGATTATATTGGAACAAAGCCCCTTAGCCGTGACTCTTAGATAATTATTCCTTGTAATTATTGAGCTTTGGCTCCTGTGAAACTATTGAACTTTGGCTCCTATGAAATATTATTTGAACTTTGGCTCCTGTAGACTAACTTGAGCTTTGGTTCCTGTGGACAAACTTGAGCTTCAACTCATGTGGATGTGTGATTCGGTTAGAAATAGTATAAGGATGGAAATAGACTTAGCCCTATTCTTGTTATATACATATATATGTGAGATTCCTTGTGGTTATGCATATGGTTATGCCTTGTTGGTTCGTATATTTAGAACTTGAATTTTTATGGCCTATGTCTTGGTTCTAAATTCTTGGCTTTGAGATTCCCTATCTTGTTGTGTATTAAGGTGGTTCCTCCTGTATAGGCTTTTGAGTCTATATTGATGTATGTAATGTTCTTAGTATCTCTCTTGTTATGGGTTTGATTCGAGTGTTTTATGTGAGCGAGTCCTTGACCTTGAATTGAACTATCTTGATTGAGTATGAGTCTTTTGGAATTCTTTTGATGAATTGTTCTGTTGAAATATATATATATATATATATATATATATATATATATATATATATATATATATATATATATATATATATATGTGGGGGTGCACTCTCGTGAGAACTCTCGCCCAGGTAGGAAATGAGAACGCTCCACAGTCGTCCACGTGTCCAGATCAACGAATCAGATGCAATTTTTAAAAAATGACGCGGTGGCATTTTCGTAAATAACTGGAACTTTGGTGCACCTAGTTTCACTTACAAGTGCACCTAGTTTCACTTAAAAGTGCACCTAGTTTCACTTACAAGTGCACCTAGTTTCACTTACAAGTGCACCTATTTTCTCACATATTTTCACTTACAAGTGCAAGTAATTTACCTTATTAATATTCATGCACCTATTTTCGCAAATACTTTCACTTACAAATGCAAGTAATTTACCTTGTTAATATTCATGCACCTGGGTGCAACCTAGGTGCACCTAGTTATAACATAGGTGCACCTAGTTATAACATAGGTTGCACCTAGTTATAACATTAGGTGCACTTAGTATTGATGCTCACTGTACAATTCACTTGCACCTGTAATACATTTTACTTGCATCTGCAATACATTTTTCTTGCACTTGTGCAAGTAATTTACTTTGTTAACATTCATGCACCTAGTTGCAACCTATGTGCACCTAGTTATAGCAATAGGTGCACCTAGTTATAACATTAGGTGCACTTAGTATTGATGCTCATTGTATAATTTACTTGCAATTGTAATACATTTTACTTGCACGTGTGCACCTATTTTCACTTGCAGGTGCAAGTAATTTACCTTGTTAACATTTATGCACCTGGGTACACCTATGTGCACCTAGTTATAACGTTAGTTGCAACTACATTACGGACACGTGGCGCGCTGTGATTCGTTCTCAGTTCTCTCCTGGGCGGCCAGTTCTCACCTGAACGCGATCCTATATATGTGTGTGTGTATATGTATATGTGTGTGTGTGCGCGCGCGCACGCGTGCGTGTGTGCGTGTTGAGTTGGGAAACCTACTTTGTATATCAAATGTATACTTGTATATAACTTTACAAGTGAGCTGAGAGTGGGATCTACTTATCATCCTTTGCTAACTGTTTTAAATGTAATTTCAGGTATGGAGTAGACTCCGGGTTCGAGAGCGCTCTAGTATGGCATTAGATCTATTCCTCCTTTGAGCTAGTTTATGTTTTCTGTTGTTAGACTATTGTGCCTGTGAGCCTTTTTTGTTTAGATTTTGGCCATGTGAGCCTTTTTTGTTTAGACTATTGGTTTGTAATAAATTAACCTTATGAGTAGTACTGGATCGTGTTTTAAGGATTTAGACTCCGCCTTCGTATTTAGGCTTAGTTGGCCTATATGTGGCATAACACACCTCCTCGTGGGATTTGTTTTGCTTCCGCTTTTATATGATACTCCCTCCGTCCCGAAATGGATGTCTCATTTGCTTTTTGCACGCTTTTTAAGAAATTAAAGTAAATGTGGTGTGCTTTCCAATTATGCCCCCAACTTTTTCACTTTTGCAAGTAAAAGCAATAAAGAAATGAAAAGTCATAAGGGTAAAGTGGGAAAAGTAGAATGATGGTGATGTTCACTTTTAGAAAGAGGACAACATTTTGGGACAAACTAAAAAGGAAAGTAAGACACATAAAATGGGACGGAGGGAGTAGTAGTTTATGATTGTTCCAGCTGTTTCTATCTTTTCTACTCTATAGTATTATCCTATAATGGGGGGGGGGGGGGGTGTTACATCAAGAAAGCCCAAGAAACACACTAGCAATTTAGAAGTTAAATATGATTGGGCTTCGTATTCTCAATGTAATAAGAATTAGGACTTATTATTCCCAATCATTATTGCATGGACCATGGTCCACACAGCTGTGTGGACCAAAAATAAAATGTATATTATTTTTGTATTGAAAGTACATTATTTTAGGGTACATTATTTTTGTATTGAAGGACATTATTTGATAGTAATATAGTACAAAAATAATGTATTTTTTATTTTTGGTCCACACAGCTTTGTGGACCATGGTCCATGCAATAATTTGCCTATTATTCCTATTGTAACAATGACTCTAATATATTAGACCGTCTACGATTCGGCAAATTATTGTGTGGACATTGTCTACGGAGTGCTATGTGGACCATAACAAAAAAAAATACATTTTTAATGTACTAGTAATAATAGTAATAGTAATAGTAATAATAATAATAATAATAATAATACCAACAAATTGGTTTATATTATATTTTTTAGTATAAGTATTACAATGGACTCGACCTGACACATCTCATTAGGTTCCGTGAAGTGTGACCCTTTATTATATAAACTTATTCCGTCTCATCAATAAAACAAGAACAAATTTTTTTTTTTGAAACCAACAAGAACAAATTTGATCCAACGTAACGGTAAATAATAACACGTACACAATGTCATCCAGTCCATCCATCCAATAGCTCGATCAGGAAAATGTAAGATCATATCCAAAGTCATGTAGTGCATGAGTATAGTTAACCATAATCCTCGTCGGTTTTGTCTCCGGATGATCGAATACTGTCTTCCCGTCCATACCCAAAAACGTACAAGTATTCATCTTCTCCGCCTGGGCAGTAACATTCTTCTTCAGCTCTTCCATGGCGTCTCTCACCTGCCGGAGCTCCGGCAACCCAAGCTCGCAAACCGGAGCTTCCCACCAGTGCTGCCTCCGGCTCTCCTTCCTCATCTCATCAAGCGCCTCTCCTCTCTTCCTCTCGATCTCCGATTCCGCCATCATCTGGCTCAGCTGGAGATTCAACTCGCGGACGGTGGCGCTGCGGTGGGCCTCCACCAGCTGGAGGGTGGCGTTGTTGGACGACAAAGGGTGTTGGTTCCCGGAAAGGAAGCGGTCGGTGATCAGCTCCACGTTTGGGTGGCCGAAGGAGAACACTTTTCCGGCCGGCGAAAAGACTATGATGGCCACCTCCACCCCGCACAGGATGCACAGCTCGCTGGCTTTCTTGAAAAGCCCAGAACGGCGTTTGGAGAAGGTGACTTGAAGGTGATTCTTCATCTCTATTTTCTCAATCTTGATCTTCTGTCTTCCCAGGCTAGGCCTCTTTGCCATGGCTAAAAACCCTTCAATTTTCTTAACAGAAAAAATTAAAAAAAAAAATACTATAGTGGAGGATTGAAACGTACAACTCAAACAAGGCATACAATTGACTATTTCACTTGTGTGGAGAGAGGAGAATTTATAGGCTTTGAGACAACTAAGACAAGTCTTGCGACAGTTAAAAGCTGATTTTCCTATTCAATTGATGTTGCCATTAAGTTTGTATAACTTTGGTTATTTTTTATTCCCTAATAACTCTTGAATCTTGATTTACCAACCATGGAAAATATGTTGTCTTAATACTATCTAAAATTATTTCTTCAAAGTATAACGTTCCCGAGCCGGTCTTTCTCTGTTGGTGTAATTTTTTTATTCCCTAATCCCCTCTCATTCCGAGAGGCACATGAGCTGCTAGGCTATCTCGGAGCTCTTTCCCACAAAGAAGCTCATTTGTCACTTGAGCTATCCTTTGAGTTATAACTGTATATATAATGGCCCTGTTTGGTAAATGGCTGTTGGCTGATTGGGTTGGCTGTTTGGGTTAGAATGTATAATTTGTTGATAATATTAGCTGATTGTAGAAAGTTGTTTGATAAATTAGTTGTTAGCTGATAGCTGTTTGGTATAATTTCTTTTCTCAAAAAGCTAATTGAAAATGCTTCTTTGAGTAGCCTTTTGAATTTTAACATTTTGGAGTTAAAAAAGCTTATTAACCAAACAATTAATAGTGGTCAAATAAACCAAAATTGGCTGATAGGCTGATTATTTACCAAATAGTGCCAATAACAATATGTCAATGCACCCGTAAACATCCATCCCCAACAAGTCATTGCTAGAAATTTTCAATTTTTTATGCTTAGCAATTAATTAGAAATAGGTGATTTTATAGTTGTATCATATAACATGCATATATATATATATATATTCATTTTGGTTTGTGGTTTGGAGATTAATGCTTCCTTTTAGTAACAGTCAACATCATTACATCTATAATATAAAGTTATCTTGGTTTTGCATTGATTTTGTAGGTTACAACTTACATACAATAACATCTATAATATAAAGTTATCTTGGTTTTGCATTGATTTTGTAGGTTACAACTTACATACAATAGCCATGTTTATTACTCATTAAGTTATCATCTATGATTTAATATTAGTGGCTAATAAATTAATAATGAATAGTGGATCGGAGTAAGCCTTGTACAAAACTGCCTCACTTAATATATAGAATATATCAATTAATTACCATCATCATATATAACTTACTATTCGTTATACCCTGCACCATGGTGCACATAACAATATGCACCACGTATGTAAACGACGTCGTTTCGATGTTAGTGGACGCGGACACGAATGACTACAAGGAATTCATTATCTATAATACACATAATCATTATCTAGAATACACAGAACGTTTGCCTAGAATACACATAATGTTTGCCCAGAATACACAGAATATTGACACAAAATACACAGATGTTAGTGGACGTGGACGCGGACGCGAATGACTCTAGTGAATTCATTATCTATAATACACATAATCATTATCTAGAATACACAGAACGTTTGCCTAGAATACACAGAATGTTTGCCCAGAATACACAGAATATTGACACAAAATACACAGTACTCATCCTCTTAACATTCGAATGCACAAACACATCACAACCTATGTTAATAACATTAATACACATAATATTGACACAAAATACACAGAACTCATCCTCCTAAACATTCGAATGCACAAACACATCACAACATGTGTTACTAACATGAATACACAAAACGGTTGCCTCGAATACACAGAACGGTTGCCTAGAATACACAGAATGATTGCCTGGAATACACAGAATATTAACATAAATACAAAGATCGGCCGAAACGGAAAACATGATTTTCAAAAAAACGGACGGTTAGTTTACAATGCTCAAAACGACGTCGTTTACGTACGTGGTGCACATTGCTATGTGCACCCGGTGCACGGTATAATTTGCCTATAATTAGCATTAAAAATCCACACGTAAAAACTTGAGGAAACGGTGCAAATAAAATTTAATACTACCTCCTTCCCAAAATGGTTGTCTGATTCGTTTAACGAGACTTGACTGAAGTTATTTTTAATCCAATTTTTAATAATATTAAGTTTAGCATTAATATATAAAATTTATATATTTAGAAACTACATTAAAAGTACTATTAAACACAAAAATTTAAATTTAAAAATAATAAAAAGTTACTAAAGAAAATAAGTAATGAAGAAAGAGTTGGTTTGACCAATGAATAGTAAATAAGACAAGTAAAATGGGACAGAGGGAGTAATTACTATGGTCAATCCAGGTAAAAATAATGTTTTTATCTTCAGAGCATTAAGAAAATAATATTTTCTTAACTCCCCATATCATTGGAAATTTATGAATTAGAAATGCTACTAAAATAAGTCAAAAATAAATACCATGAGACAATTGTATGTTGCCTTCATCCGCGGAATAAATGGAAAATCAAATATTATCCTTACAAGTAGATATATTTTATTGTCAAATAGTATCTTTTAATTAAAATAAGTCTCTAGTAGCACCCGGTGTCCCGGTTTACACTCCAACATGAATGATGGGAGTGGGTTCGAGCCTCAGTGGAGGCAACTGTTGACTCTTTGTGCTTTAACAGAGTCAGTGGCTAAGGACAGACCTCGGCCATAGACAGTCGAGGGTAGGTCTCGACGCTAGGCTGAGGCGGGTCCTTAGCATCTTTTTTATTAGTTTTTGTTTGTTGGATTGATTTTTCTTTTGTTTGGTAACCGAGGCAATCGACAAAATTTTAATTCAAACTCTAATGATTTTAAACCTATGTACATATTCGCCAAGAATGCCATCGAGTAATTCGTCAATGATTTCTCAATGAAATCCTCTACTCGTTGGGTACCGTAAGGATGGGACCTCATGGTCCCGTCAGAGTTGTAAGCAATAGCGAGCCCCTAGCCAACATTATTAGTTATCTTGCAGCTATGGGACCACTACATCCGTCGGGCAGGTAGGGCAGGTAAGGTCTGACCTCCCACACATTTAGGGCACGATATATTTTTGTTGATTGAAACCGGGCCCCAACCATGAATTAAAAAATGTATTATATTATTTCTAGTCGATAGGATTAATTTGGGCAGACCATGATCAATAATTATACAAATTCAATTATATTGTGGATCTTTTATTTCTTAACAAATAACTTGTTTTTTACGTTACGTGTGCTCCTTTTCTAACTCCTTGTCTCCTTTATCTACAATATGGTCATACTCCCTCTCGGGTCCCTCACCCTTTTGCCACACATTTTTGTGTTGGCCTTATCGTTCATGTTATTGTTGCTTCCCTGGGCACTTCACAAACTGACTAAGGTATCCCTACTGAATTAATTCATATATCTGTCTCTTCAGAACGTGACACTTGTTAGTGTCGTGGCCAACCTTTTGGTTGAACCGACAGTATTTGGTTTGGTCTACTTTTGGGAAAACTTACATGCATTTCTCTTGAAATTGCACTATCCCCTTCTCTTCGGCTTGATCTAAGATCACGCTAACCAGATAGGTGAGTCGGGTTAAATGGCACATAGGGACCAAACGGGGTCCTCTTTAGGACCGATCCCTACATCCCCTTTTTGAAGATGCCGAGCTTGACACCTGGTTGGTTAGACCCGTTTTCTCAGACTTTCTACCAACCTTGTTTTCATCATTTTCACTTTTTTTCTTATCGGCCTCCTTTGCTTTTGCAAAATGGTTGGCCATATTCATCAACTCATTGTAAAACCGAGGAAGGTGGATGTTCAAGTACTTGTGAAAGTCCACTGACTTAAGTGACTAGATGAACACTAGATTGTTGCTTTCGGATCGAACTACCCATGAAATCCCTTAAACTTTCCCCTCTACTCTACCTTACGGTGTAGAGGCTAGTTTAAGTGCTTCCTGTGTTGAATATTGTTGGAGAAGTATGTTAGGGATCGCTTCTATACAGTAGACTAATGTAGAGTTGGTCCACCAAACCCATCCATCATTTTTGAAAGTGGTAACCGCTCTCTCTCACCCACCATACTGGTTCCATTTTAGTGTGTCCCTTTACTAGATGACCTTTCAGCCCTTATTTGTGCCCCTAATCTTACCTGGACCAGTGCCTAATCGTCCAACTGCTCCAAGATGAGCTTAGAGTCGTGGGGTCGAAAAGCTGACCCTCCACTTTGAACACTTTGACTCTCTCCCTTGGGAATGAGGTCGTCTAACCCTGCACGTGTTCCTCTCTGTTGCTGGGATTTTTTCTCCCGTAGCAGAGACATCACCTCAACTTTGTCTTGGGATGACAGCGGGGGAACTAGATTTTGCTCTCCTACCACCAAGTAGGTCAACGCCATTGTTGCTTGTTGAATGGCATGGAAACTTGTGTGGAGGTCTACAGGCGCAGCTGGTGCCCCAAGCCCTTTCTTCCCTCTGGCACAACTATTGCAGAGTTGGTCACGGGGATCACGTGAGATTGTCGATCAAGCGCCTCCACTACCGTTGCCATTGGGGTTGAGATTGCGTGAACCGTGGGTGCTGTTCCATCCCGCAAATTATACCATGCACCGTGGTGGACGTAGCAGTGTGCACCAAGAATCAAAACGACGTCGTTTTGTCCATTAGCCAGTAAGTGGGCGTTATTTTGGGATTGACGTCCGTTTCCTCCGTTAACTTCCTAATATATATAGAAAGAAAAAAAAAACACACAGCGAATTTGAATTGTTTGTTGTTTGGCGGTTATCGCGATCTTCTTCTCCGATCGTAGCTATTGGATTCGCAAGCATTAGGGTATGGAAGGCGTCAATTCGCAGAAGGAGCTGGTTGCGACTGAAGAACTCGATGTTCCGGTTGGATTGGCTATTTCAGGCGATGATCCGGTTGGATTGGCTATTTCAGTCGATGATCCGGCTGGATTGGATATTTCAGGCGATCGTAATCCAGGTTTTTTATGTTTGGTTTTGCGATTTTGTTTGTGTTCATGAAAATCAATGAATTTGCATGCTTTGATTCGTGTGGTTTGATTATTTGATTCTGTTTTTAGGATTGTTTTATGATATAACTATGCGGTTGGGGAGGGTAGAATATGAGTTTTCTTTATTATGTGTATTCTTTTAACGAACTATGAGTATTTCAGGCAATGTTTCTGTGTATTCATTATTGTAGTTGTATGTGAAAACAGAGGGTGTATTGTGTTTTGTTTATCGAATGTGATTGTGGTGGTTCTTTGTGAATATTCTGTGTATTCATTGAATTCAATATGTGTATTGTGGTCAGAGAGTTTGTGTATTCATGTTAGCTGTAATGTAAACACAAGGTGATGTGTGTTTTGTATTTTGGGGTCCAAATATTCTGTGTATTGTGGGTATACACTATGTGTATTATAGGTATGTATTCTGTGTATTGACTGTAGGGGTTCTTAAACACTGTATTTTTGCTGCTGATCAGGACTTGTTAGGGGTGTCAGTGAGTTCTATTGATGAAGCATATGAGGTTTATAACGATTATGCTTTCAGGCTAGGTTTTAGTGTTAGGAAGGGTAAGCAAAGATATAGTGCTGGTACAAAACAATTGAAGATGAAGGAGTTTAATTGTTCAAAGTCTGGGTTTAAAAGGGTTTTAAGAAATGGAAGTTATTTAAAAGTTGATGTACGGACAGGGTGTCGTGCATCTGTTCAATTTGATTTAGATGGGAATGGGATGTGGACTATGACAAAGCACCAGAAGATTCATAATCATGATTTTGTTCCAACGACCAAGAGTTATCTTCTACGGTCACATAGATCAGTGTCTAGAAATCATCTTTCCTACCTAAAGGATTTGAAGAAGAGCGGTGTTTGTGTGGCTGATGGTTTACGGTTTCTTAAAACACATTCAGGGGGGTCACCACTGGTTGGTTTTACAAGCAGGGATGCATATAACTCGCTGTGCACTGATGTATTGAACAATTTGGATGGAACCGACTCAAACACATTAATTGAAATATTTAGACAAAGGCAGTCAAGTGAAAAGGATTTTTACTTTGATTTCGAAGTGGATGATGAGTCAAGGTTGTGCAGCTTTTTTTGGAGAGATGGGAAAATGATGAGAGACTATGAATTGTTTGGAGATTTGTTAGTTCAGGATACGACGTATCGTACTAACAAATATGATATGATATGTGGTCCATTCGTTGGTATGAACCATCACTGTATGAACGTCATGTTTGGATGTGGTTTCTTGTTGAACGAGAGGATTGAGTCGTTCGTATGGTTGTTTAGGTCATTTTTAAGATCAATGAATGGGAAAAGCCCCCAAAGTATAATGACCGATCAATGTGCTGCCATGGCTGCTGCTATTTGCCAAGTTTTTCCAACCTCAAGACATCGCCTATGCATATGGCATATCGGTGAAAATTCAAAGAAACACATCAAGGGACTAAGAAATCAAAAAGATTTTCTAGACATATTCAATTGTCTGTTGAAACATACAGATACGGAAGCAGAGTTTGAGCTTTACTGGACAAGGTATTCTTTGATTAAATATTCTGTGTATTGGTGATAGTATTCTGTGTATTATATGTTTCCCAATTGCTTTCATTTGTTTACAGAGTTGGCAATTCTCACCCAGATTATGTGTATTTACTTGATATATTCTGAGTATTGTAGTGTTAGAGTATGTGTATTCTATTGATTTTGTGTTTTAATCCCCATGCCTTCATATCTGATAATACTTCCTTTATATTCTGTGTATTTAACTGAATGATCATGTGTATTTGTATATGAGAGTTTGTGTACGCCTGATAGTATATGAATAGGTGTAGTTAATATATTTGTTATGGTATTCCAGGATGGTCACAACATACAAATGCCATAATAATTCTTTGATTGAAAAGCTGTATCAATGTAGAGAAAAATGGTGCCCTGCATTTAACAAAGATTATTTTTCTGGTGGTATTTTATCTTCACAAAGGAGTGAAACCACAAATCACTCTATTTCTAGAAGGTTATCGAAGACTGCTGGGCTATGTGATTTCTATACTTCATTTGTTGGTGTTGTTTCGGAGTGGAGGAGTAGAGAGAACGGGGAAGATGTGCGGTGTTCCCAAGGTGTACCCACAATGGCTATGGATCACATTAAGATTCTGTCACACGCTAGGGATATCTATACGATTGAGATATATTACTTGTTCGAAGAGCAGTTTTTGAAAGGGGCATCCTGCTATCAAGAGTGTGTTCAATTTGAAGGTTGTGTGTATAAGTATCACGTCTGGAGGCCGGAGGTTGATATTATTAGGCATGAAGTGATTTTTAACGTTAGAGAGTTAGATATTTGGTGCAGTTGCAAGCTGTTCACTGAAACCGAGATCTTATGCTGTCACTGTTTACGCATTTTGAACGTGCATTGTGTGTCTGAAGTTCCAAATAAATATATTATGAAGAGATGGACTAAAGGAGTTTTGGAAGAGGAGAATGATGGTGTTATCCCCCCATCTCAGTGCTTTAATGTTCCCTCTTCTGTTTGGACTTTAGAGATGTAACACCCCGTAAATCCCTTTTTCAAGCCTTTCGTTCGGTAAATAATTCCTTGGGCAATCTAATTAATTCTTCGGGCAATTTAATTAAATTCCAATTGGGCTAATTCTTGTACTTAATATATATACTTGTATATATATGTTCTTGAGCCTAATTTAATTATTCTAATCAAGAGCCCAATTAATTGAATTTATTCTTGTAAGGGATTTTTATTCAAGTTGGACCCTTACAATAATTGTTACTAAATATTCCTACAAGCCCACATTCTTGATCATACACTATATATACACATATATTGTTCCTAAGACATTCTTATGGGCTAATTCTTGTGATTAATTTGTAAGGGGTGAATTTATTAAGCCCAACCTACTAGTCTTGATTTTATTTATTTTCCTACACCCATTATTTTATAAGATTACTTAAGCCCACATCATTTAATGTCTTACACCCTAAATGTTGTATGTATTCTTGGTATATAATTTGAAGATCAAATTACCCTAAGACTTTCACTCCTTTCTTCCTCCTACATTTCTCCATGCGCCATTTTCATCCATAATTTCCCTAAAATTCATCTTCATTTCCCCTACAAGATTTCAAGCAAAGATTGCTCTTTTAAGCTTTGTTGGGAGT
>CP025649.1:5306692-5369924 GCA_003576665.1 Ipomoea trifida | reverse complement strand
ATATGTAGGAATGTTATTCCGAACTGGGTTAACAAGTCGTTGAGTACTTTTATTGCTTTGAAGTCTTTACGTTTCTCAGTCGTTTGAATGTTGAACCACGAATCGAACTACTCTAAGTATAGTTCACAAAGTACTATAGAGTCAGATTGACTAGTCGGTCTTTGTGGAACTTAGTCATTATGTTCATTCCACAAAAACTTGACTAGGTGTGTTAATAGGCACAATCACACACACTTTCATGTTCTCCGCTTGGTTTGAAGCAAATAGCAAATACAAAGAAGTAAAGACAGTTAACGTATGCAGAAATGCCAAAAAAATTGTTTGGAAGAAAGATAAAAGAGAATGACATCCTAGGCAAAGAAATTTAGCAATTAGAAGAATTTTCTATGTGCCTCCCTATAGTGGTGAATTATTTTACCTAAGATGTCTACTAAATTTGGTGTGGGGACCTACTTGCTTTGAAGATATAAAAGTGGTTGATGGAGTGCAACATAATTCTTTTAGAGATGCATGTTATGCACGAGAAATAATTGAGGATAATAAATAATATGTTGATGCCATTCAGGACGCAGCAAAATGGTCATCTGCATATTCTTTGAGGAAATTATTTGTCACTTTATTAACATCAAATGCAATGGCCAAGCCTGAGTTAGTATGAGATGTTGTATGGACTCATCTTGTAGAAAATTCTTAATTCCATGCCATGAGGAATCTGGGAATTACAGGTAATCGTATATACATGTCTTTTTTTTTATTATTAGATCAAAATATTATCGCTTACTGTCAATTTTTTCTTATTCATGTAGATTTAGTTCTAACAGAATCACAGAAGAGGAACTATGCTTTTATTGAAATTGAAAAATTATTGAATGGCTGGAACAAATCATTTGTTGATTATCCACCGATGCCTATACTAGATGGTTTTAGTGATCATATTTTGGGTAATCGGTTATTGTTTGAACTAATGGCGTATGATCAAGAAGCTTTAAAAGTAGAACATGAAATTTTGGTTTATAAACTAACTAACGAATAATTTGTTATTTACAATAAAGTAATCGATGATGTTCAAAACAAAAAAGGTGGTTTATTCTTTGTATATGGATATGGTGGAACATGGAAATTTTTTTTTTATGGAAAACAATGTCAGCTGCTTTAAATGTCAAAAGGATCAAGTGGTATCAGCGCTTTAAACCGCCAGGTATACAAGTCAAAAGGACAATTTTTTTTAAAATGTAGCATCAAGTGGTATAGCTTCACTATTGCTACCTGGCGGTACGATTACACACTCTAGGTTTGCAATACTGATTTCTGTAAATAAGGATTCAACCTACAATATCAAGCAAGGTACTCCACTCGCTGAACTTATTGTTAAAGAAAAGGTAATCATATGGGATGAAGCTCTTATGAGGCCCAAGCATTGTTTTGAGGCCTTGGATAGAATAATGAGAAACATAATGAGATTCTCTAATCATACAAGCTCAAGCCTTACATTTGGGGAAAAAACAGTTGTGCTAGGTGGTGAATTTAGAAAAATAGTTATTCCAAAAAGAACAAGACAAGACATAGTACAAGCCAATATCAATTCTTCTTATTTGTGGAATAGTTGTGAAGTGCTACGTTTAACCAAGGATCTACGATTGCGGAGTATTACAACTGAAGAAGAATTAGAGAAGTTAGACAATTTTGCAAAGTGGATTGCTGATTTAGGTGATGGTAAACTTGGTGAAAACAATAACAAGGAGTGTAATATAATTATTCATTCACAATTCGTATTACAAAACGAAGGAGAACCCATTAAACAAATTGTAGAAAACACATTTCCTTCATACAACAGCGATAACATGGATCCAGAACAACTTCAAAGTAGAGCAATACTGGCACCAACATTAGATGTTGTGGATCATGTGAATGAATACATGAATGGTATGAATCAAGGTTCGTCTAAGACGTATTTGAGTTGTGATTTCGTCTGCAAGTCTGATACTAATGCTAATATCATAGCTGAAGTCCATACTTCGGAATTCCTAAACAGTTTGATGAGTTCAGTTGTACCAAACCATTGTCTATCATTAAAGGTTGAATCTCCAATTATGCTTTTGAGGAATATTGATCATTCTTTGGGTCTTTGTAATGGAACAAGATTGATCGTGTCCAAATTAAGAAACCATGTCATTGAAGCCAAAATCCTATGTGGACACCATGCAGGTACAACTGTCTTGATACCACGATTATCATTGACTCCTTTAGATCCAAGACTTCCTTTTAAATTTTAAAGGAAGCAATTTCCTCTTATGTTGTCATATGCCATGCCAATCAACAAAAGTCAAAGGATAAACATTATCACATGTAGGGTTGTTTAAAAAAAAAATAGTTTTCAATCATGCACAGTTGCATGTAGCAGTTTCAATGGTTAGTCATCCAGATGGTCTTAAAGTTTTAATTTGTGGGGAACATAGAGTATTTTTAAACTCTAATCAAAATGTTGTTTACAAAGAAATTTTCAATAATTTGTAATTTTTATCTTACTTTCATTTTTATCTTTTTACACCTAAATCTTTTAAATCTAACAAATCATTAAAAGTAGAACATATAACATTACAAGTAAACATTTGAATTCATTTGTAAAAGTTTAAAACTAAAATCCTAAAATTCAAATTGAAACACTGTGGAATAGAAGACCAAAATCTCTAATCTCTCCATTCTCCAGGTTTGCTACTCCAAGAGTCCAAGTCTCCAAGCTATTGCTCATTGTCAACGAGTCCAAGGTGCTGCCGAGTGCCGACGACGATCGCCGCCGACTATGTTTTACACAGCGCATGCACCACGCACGAACGACGCACACACGATCATGGTTGCAGTAGGCGCTAGGCACTAGTCAAGTGGTAGACTAGCGGCCTAAGCGGTCTAGGCGATACCTAGGAGGCAACCTATAAAAACAAAAAATAATGCATGTTTGTGGGTGTATGTCATATATTATATATATATATATATATATAGAGTCATGATCATGTTTGTGTTTCTTAACATTGAGTGGTGTATTTCGTAACATTGAGTGGTGCGTGACCGCACGGCCGCACGGGAGAGCACGACCACACTTGAAATTATTTCTATATATATATATATATATATATATATATATATATATATATATATATATATATATATATATATATATATATATATATATATATATATATATATATATATAAAATAAAATAAAAAAAATTAACAAGACCGACTCGCCAAGTTAACTCGGCTAACTTTACCGAGTTGGGCGAGTTAACTCGTCGAATTTGACTGAGTCGGCCGCCAACTCGTCCAGTCAGCCAAGTTAGGCGCTAGGAGGCCGCCTAGGGAGCAATTCGCCTTGGTCTTGGGGTGCCTAGCCCCTAAGTGGTGCCTAGGCGGTTGATTTTTGCAACAGTGCACACGATACATGCTTACCACATATATTGTTTTAAAAGATAGTACACCATATTTAGATAAGAAAAGACTTATGTAGTAGATATTCAATTAATGTAACATTAGATATGTGATGGAATATAAATAGCACTGTACCGGAAAAGACATGGGGAGGGTTACAGTTGGAAAACAACACAAGAGTACATATACATAATAGATAATAGGTAGTTTGTTGATCACTTTTGTTTAATACAACTTATTATTATCATTTTTACCCTAAAATTTAGATGGACAAATGTTAAGACTTGCATAGTTTTAGTTGCAATTGGAGGGCTGATGTGTGGTTATTCTAAACAAATTTTCGGTACGTTGTTTGAAATACTTTTCTTTCGATTCTTCAAGTCGTAAACAACAATATTGTTCTTCTATTAATGGAGTCTGCATACACTATATATATGAATTTATACTATCAATATATTTATATTGTTATTTTTTTAATATGCATTATTTTTAAACAATCATTATATCACGGACCACTGACATAGAATTCATTTTTGATACACTAAGAGTGTGTTTGGTTTATGGGTTTACACACTAGAAATGAAAATCCAAAATCGTAGTTATTAGTGTTTGGTTGACAACTTTTTAAAACACAACTATAAGATTTGATTATCCTTCAATTAAAAATCGCATTCCCTAATTAAAAAGAAGTATCATTCCATCTTATTGGTAATCTAATTTTTAAGTTTGGATTAGTACTTTTAGATTTTTGTTTTGATTTTTTTTGTTCATATTGATGCTTTGGATGTCATTATATTAGGATCAATTGCCTTTAATTTTTGTTTTGTATTTTTAAAAACATTTATTCTCATTATAAGGTCATACACAACCAAAAATCAATATTAAAATCATTTCAGTTTCACCCTACTACCAAACTTGCAAAATATTTTCACCAAAACCCGTTATCATTACCAAGTATTTTATTTTCACTCCGCTTTCGATTCCATGTGTGAACCAAACACACCCTAAATGTTTATTTTTTTAGCATATTAAATTTTTTAATTTTTAATGTATTGTAGGCAAAGAAAGAGTTTTGGTATATATGGGCAAATTTTGCGTGCACATAACGTATGTTATTTTAACTGAGATAATAACATACACTTTTAGGTGTAAGGCATTCCTTCATAATGAGGCATGTCTCAAAATCACCTTTTTAAAAATGAGTTCCAATAGGAAATTTAATCTACACAATCTAATCGTGATTATTTTTAGGTGGTTTGTTAAGCATGACCATTTTTCAATACAAGTTGTCGAGGACATGGTATTATAAAATACAAATGTTACCCACAACAAACTATTTTAATTGGGAACATTGTTAGGATTTGTTCTTGGCATGACCACCTGTCAGCTAGGTGGCCCAGATTGACATTGATATTTGGGCCCCTATTAGTATTAGTCAATGCGCTCACATCGATCTTAATAGTTCCACCCTATGTGATACCATGAATTGTTATTCTCTGATGCCACAAAATACACGAGACACGCACGCACGATACACGCACATCACACACACGATGTACGCACAACATCGTACTAGAAGGGACATGGGAAGGGTTAAACCTTGCCACTTTTTCAGGTATTTTATTATTTTTTTAGTATTATTCAATTATTTATTAAAGTAATTTTACAATGTACTGTCATATATATATATATATATATATATATATATATGTCTTGCATTGCAGTTTGGCTTGGTAGTAGTGATACGAATTCGTCATTCTGAGCAGTACATCTTGAAGTACTATACAACTTCATAGCGATGGGTTCTCAATTGTATAGTTATGGGGACCTAGCTATGTTAGGTGGTCCCCTTAGATTGATTCAGCACACATATTCTATGGAGGTGCCAAGATTAGTGCGAAATATAGAACTTATTCTTAGTCAAACTATTGTTATGGTGTTTATGCCCATGGTTTCTCTTTTTATGTGCCATTTCAATGAATGACATTTTTATTTTTTTGGTTTTTGTGCATTAGGATGTACAATAGTTGCTTGGAAATTTGCAAGCGGTCATATTTAAATAGTAGAATAATTATTTTTGCATTTTAATGTATAATTTGTCAATATTAATTTAAATATTTCATAAAGTTAAAAATCTAATTACTAACAAAATTGGATTCAAAAGTGCATGGTTAGTATGTTTTTCAGTACGAGTTGCCGAGGACATACTATTATAAAATACATGTTACCCACAAAAAACTACTATGAAGCTCTTTGGGCAGAGATACTATTCTTCTCTATTCTGTTCCAGTTGGGATACTATTCTTGGCATGACACACGGTCAGCTAGGTGGCTTAGATTGACATTGATATTTGGGCCCTATAGGTATTAGCTGGTGCTCTCACATCGATCTTAGTAGTTCCAACCTTTGTGATACCATGAATTGTTTCTCTAATACCACAAAATGCACGAGACGCGCACGCACACATGATGCAGGCACATCACACACACGATGCACGGACAGCACCGTACCGCAAGTGACATGGGAATGATTAAACCTTAGCACTTGTTCAGATATTTTACTATTTTTTGTATTATTCAATTATTTATTAAAGTAATTTCACAATGTATTGCCATATATATATATGTCATAAATTTTATAATTGGTTCATAAATTTTATGAACTGAACAGTGAACACGATGATTGCTACTCCAAAATTTCAAAAATGTACGAAACCTAGGGTTGATGTTCAGAGACTAAATCAGAATTGGCATCGCGATTACGTCTCCGAAATACAACATTAGTTGATCTAAAAAGAAAAACATACACAGTAATTGTAGGATTTAGGGTTGTTTATAGATTGGAGGACGAAGATAGAGAGAATAAGGAGTGAGGAGAGCGAGAAGCGGTGAATCGAGAGAGAAAGAATGACGCGAGAGAATGCGAACTGTCCGTTGAGCGATAGTGTAGGGTTTTTTTTTTTTGAATGAAATTGGATTGCATTAAAATATAGGGCCTAAATTAGTTATAAAAATATTTGTTGGCCTAATTATATATGTTATTTATATTGTTATATTTTGTGGTCTTATAATATTTATTATGCTACTATATATTATACATATCATAGTATAAGATGATACAAATATTATTCAAATTTGAGTAATAAAAAATATTTAAGGTTTTATTTTTTCCATACTTGAAATCTTTATTATACATCTATACATGTTGATTATATATTTGTTATAAATGTTAAGATTGTGAAAATAGTATGTAATTTTATTTCCTTTAAAATAAAGTACCATAATAAATAAAGATTGTGCAATAAATCCATTTTGTATATAATATTAATATTATATTATCAATATTTATTTTGTTAAATAAAAACATAATTTGTTGGATTTATGATTGCAGATAATGGAGACAATTCATCATTAACAATTAACATTAATGAGGACTCCACCTGCAATATTAAACCCGGTAGTGACCTTGCTGAGTTGATTTCAAAGGCAAAGTTAATCATTTGAGATGAAGCTCCAATGATGCACAAACACTGCTTTGAGGCACTAGATAGAACTATGCGAGACTTGCTTCGTTTCACCAATCCTGCAAGTGAGAGATATACGTTTGGTGGTAAGACAGTAGTACTTGGTGGTGATTTTAGGCATATTTTACCAGTTATACCGAAGGGCTCTAGGCAAGATATTGTTTCTTCAACAATCAATTCATCGTACTTATGGGAAAGTTGTACGGTTCTAAGGTTGACAAAAAATCTACGTTTGGAAAATATGAAAAATGCAGAAGAAAACAACAAGTACAACATTAGTTGTTGTAAGAAAACAACTAATGTTGTTTACAAAGAAGTTTTCAATAATTTGTAATTTAGATTTATATGAACTCTTTAAAACCAATTTAACATTCTACTTTCGAACTATATTGTTCAAATTTTTTATTTCTCCGAACAAAATTATTCCTAATATAATCGTATATTGGAATTCTACTATAGCAATTCAATTATTCAGTACTTTGTTAGCATCCTTATATACAAAAACAAATCATTATAATTATATAACATTGAAGACAACGAAATATCAATAGCTCATTTAATTATAACATTTATTTTTATACTTCACATTCCGTGCATTGCACGGGTGAAATACTAGTACTATTATAAAATACATGTTACCCACAAAAAACTACTGTGAAGCTCTTTGGGCGGAGATATTATTCTTCTCTATTCTGTTCCAGTTGGGATACTATTCTTGGCATGACACACAGTCAGCTAGGTGGCTTAGATTGACATTGATATTTGGGCCCCTATAGGTATTAGTTGGTGCGCTCACATCGATCTTAGCAGTTCCAACCTTTGTGATACCATGAATTGTTTCTCTAATACCACAAAATGCACGAGACACGCACGCACACATGATGCAGGCACATCACACACACGATGCACGGACAGCACCGTACCGCAAGTGACATGGGAATGATTAAACCTTAGCACTTGTTCATATATTTTACTATTTTTTGTATTATTCAATTATTTATTAAAGTAATTTCACAATGTATTGTCATATATATATGTCTTGCATTGCAGTTTGGCTTGGCAGTAGTGATGCGAATTCATCATTCTAAGTAGTACCTCTTGAAGTACCCCTATAACTTCATAGTGATGGATTGTCTACTGCATAGTTATTGGGCCCTAGCAATGTTAGGTGGTCCATTTAGATGGATTCATTGCCCATATCCTATGGGGTCGCAAGATCAGGGCAAAATATAGAGTTTATTCTCAGTCAAACTATTGCTTTGGTGTTTATGCCAATGGTTTCTCCTCTTATGTGCCATTTCAATGGATGGACATTTTTATTTATCGATTTTTGTGCATTAGGCTATACGGTAGTTGCCTAGAAATTTGTAAGAGATCGAATTCGAATAGTAAAATAATTATTTTTACATTTTAATGTGTAATTTGTCAATATGAATTAAAATATTTGAGTCATTTCCATTTTTGGTCATACTGTTATTGTGGCATTGCCAATTTTAGTCCACTTCATTAATTTTTGCCACATTGCGGCCAGTCTTATTTAGTCATTGCCACTTTTAGTCCACCGATAAAATTTTCGTCAAATGGCCGTCCAAAACAGGGGTTTTTTTTGTCTTTTCATGCTTTAGTCATCTCCTTGACCCTTTGCAGTGGTTTTCCTTACACATTTTCGTCCAATGAAGATGTCCGGCGAATGCCATGGCTTTGTAATGTGGCTCACATGGCTTTCACCGGACCTCTTCATTGGATGAAAATGTGTAAGGAAAACCATTGCAAAGGGTCAAGGAGATGATCAAAGCATGAAAATATCAAAAATACCCCTGTTTTGGACGGACATTTAACGAAAATTTTAACGGTGGACTAAAAGTGGCAAAGACTAAATAAGAATGGTTGTAATGTGGCAAAAATTAATGAAGTGGACTAAAATTGGAAATGCCACAATAATAGTAGGACCAAAAATGGAAATGACTCAAAATATTTCATAAAGTTACATATAATTACTAACAAAATTGGATTAAAAAATGCATTGTTGGTATGTTTTTCAGTACCAATTGTCGAGGACATGGTATTATAAAATACAAATGTTACCCACAACAAACTATTGTGAAGCTTTACGGCAGAGATACTATTCTTATCTATTCTGTTCTAGTTGGAAACATTACTAGGTGTTGTTTTGACATGATCATGCGGTCAGCTAGGTGGCCCAGATTGACATTGATATTTGGAACCTATTGGTATTAAGCGGTGCGCTAAGATCGATCTTCTTAGTTGCAGCCTATATTTACCATGAATTATTACTCTGATTCTACAAAATGCACGAAACACGCACGCACATCACACACACGATTTACGCATAACACCGTACGGGAAGGAAGATATGTGTATACACAAAATAATTTCACAATTTTAATATTTTTGACATATAATTAGCTAATTATACTTAGGGTAATATGTGTATCTTTAGTACAGTTACATTTTAGAATTAGAATTTTACTATTATATTGAAGCGTCCTAATAGGCTAATACATAGTAAGAAACTTGTTAGTTTGCTACATAAAGTAAATCCATTATTTTCTTAGCTTCTTTAATATTCCAAATTTAGTGATAATGCCTTAGAAATGGATATTCATAACATAATATTTTAAAATGGATTGTTTAATTCATTTTACCACTACTAAATTAATTTTTTTTTTCAAAAAAATAAATTAAATATTTTAGTCCGAGTTATTTTTGAAGTGCATTGATTTGAGTAAAGCGATGTATTAAAAAAAATCTATGGAAGTTTGGTACTATAATTTTCAAAATTTATTCTCCAGCAAATTAGTCAAACTTTGTTGCAATATAGTGATACAATTATGTATTATTTGTTTCCCTGTGAGATTGCTTTTATAGTACTATGTGATAACATAGCAGATGATGTAACATTTTTCTTGTAGCTAAGAGAAAAATAAATAAGGCGGTAGTATTCTAAGAAAACATAACACATAAATGTTAACCTTTTTCTTTTATCTAAGAGAACAATAAATACAACTAGTCTTTGGTACACATTATTTTATTTTAAATTTTTTTAGTCACAATTTCTCTTAAATCTCCAGACGAGTTGTACTACTCAAAAGAGGTGCTTACAATTCAGCAAGAAGATTAGTTACTGTGTCCGACGATAGAATCCTGAGTACACTAAAAAAAAGAAAAAAAAAGTCCAACTTCTATTAGAGATTTGAAATTAAATATAAAGAAAGAGAGATGACATAACCATATTTTTCAAAAATTGGGAACAAATTTGTCAATACAAATCAACCAAAATGAAAATGAGTAATGACCATACAATTGAACCTTCAACCCCTCATATAACGAATTCAGTCACTGCTCCGCCCCATAAGGTTAAACTCCACATCCAAGAACACGTTATTATCCTTTGAGAGCTCATTCGGCTCTAAGTCCTACGCTAACCAATATCAAGTTAAGAATATCTTTTAATTCTTGTGAGTCTATAAAACAACTATGAGTCAAATACAATAAAGTTCTCTCGAGTGCATATAACGTTATAAAAAATACTACGTACTCTATGTACCCTTAGTTATACTATTTGACCCAATCGAAAAGATAGATGTTTTGGTATTCAAAGTACAAGAAAAATTAAATGGCCTTCTATTATAATTGAGAGCTGAAGAAGTATTCTGATTGGTTTTGTTAAAAAAAAAAAAACTATTTGAGAACGGAAAAATAAATAAAGACAAAATGACATTATAGGTTAAGTCAAGGAAAAATATGGGGCAATAATTGAATTCTAAAAATTGTCATCATCATCATCATTCATAGAGTAATAAGAGTATAGGGTGGGAAGTGCATTGATTAATGTAACTGTACTCTGTTGGGTTTCCATTCAACCAGAATAATTGTTGAGGTTTTTTTCTCAACTAGAATAATAATTTCTGGAGTCCTAATTAAACTCTTCAATTTGTGGCCTACAATAATTCCACCTCCACTATTTTGGCTCAAACTTGTGGCTGGAATTGGGAAGGCAGTTATTTTAGAAGTTATATATACCTGCCTTTCCAGAGCATTCAAAGCATCCAATTGAATTTCTTCTCTTCTCCTCTTCACTCTCATTTCTCTCTGGGTCTGAGCGTTTTGAGTACGAAATAATTAAAAATTATTTCGTAGCAGTCCTGTGTTAGCCAGTCGAAAGTGACCGGTTCCCGGCAAATCACTTTTAAGGCAGTGTTTCGTACACGTCACAGTATTTCCTTTCTACTCTCTTTAAAAGTCAGTCTACAGCAAGTAGTATACACAACGACATTTTCTACACCCATTTCCCAACAATTAAAAGTGATTTGTACTAGAAAATGTCGGCCTACCTCACGAAATCTACCACTGATCTGTTGAAAATTAAGCCACTGCCACTGTCAGAATTTGTTGTTGCCTGAATCTGAAGCTACACTTGGTGATTATCCTTTGCTGGTGATGAATCTGAATGCTCCTTCTGCTGCTTGGAGTGATTCTGACAATTTGAAGCTGTTGTGACTTGCTTAAGATGGCAGTAGGAAGTAGGGGTCTAATGCTTCTCTGTTAAGGTAAATATTATAATTCTTTAAAATTAATATGAGTGGTTAATTTTTTAATGGGTATAAACTATGCATGCATGCATCCCAAAACTTTCACCGCTTATCTCTTTTGGATTTACACATCCACGTATATAAGTGATGAAGCATGCGTTTCTTGAGCTTGAATTTGAACTTTAAAATTTATATATAGTGTTCCTTGTAATTTGAAATTAAAAATTGTATATATGTGCATCGACTATATATATACATACATTGCATGGACAAATTACCTTGGAGCTCATTTGAGCTAATGACTAGTACGGTAAAAAGCCAAATTCATTACTCTCTTGAAAAGTCAAGAAATTATGGTTGAAAATTGTTTGTGTTTGATAATTGAGAAACAAAAATTTATTATTAATGGGAACTAGTTCTTCCTTCAGAATTGAATATGAAATGCATATAATTTGTAATCATATATGATTTTAAGTATGTGAATCATGTATTGAAATTATTTGTATATATATAAGATAATAATAAGCATTATATCAAAGGTTTTAAAAGCAATTTGTTGGTAGCATGGAAGGTCATTATTCTTTAATTCTCTGGCTCGGAAGATGGTTTTAAGTAAACATCGTTTCACCATTCGACCTGGGAGCTTTAAGTAAGGTGTTGATCATGCAGGCTAGTTGAAGTGTCATTTGATCTTCACCTGAAACGAGATTGGCTTTCACAAGATATGATCTAAGCCTTGTAAACAGATATGTTTAAGTAGTGTAATAAGATAACAACGTTGCTTTAGATTATCATTTTATAAATAAGTAGGGGACTATTATGTGTTCTTAATTTTAAGAATAAATATGAAATTTTGTATTGATTTGCATGGTATCAATGCTATTTATGAGTTATGAGTTTCTTCAAAGTGAAGGAAAAATGGTGAAGTCACGTGAAATAACTTTAAATGTTAAGAATTTTATATGTTCAACTCACCTTGTTGATATTTATGTGGATAAATTATTCTTCAAGAAATACAAGTCTGTATATATTCGTTGCATATCATATTAAATATTTCTTTTAAGAATATTAAGCAAAACTAGTGACTATGTTGTGCAACTTGAAATAACAACATTATTTCTGTGGCTTACTGCCAATGAGCATTTATTATTTTATATGTTAATTGAGCATCTTGAAGATATAGGACTCCTGTATAAAGGGAAACCTTAGTGGTTGGGGTAACCAATTTGGTTGAAATATATTATACCATTGAGTCTGCATTAATCAAATGCAGAGTTGATATAAAGTTTGCATAGCTCAGCTTACTAAGGAGCCAATGTTGAACTCCAAATACCAATATAGGTAATTGATTAAGAACATTCGAGAATATATATATATATATATATATATATATATATATATATATATATATATATATGTTTCATTGTAGGGGTAATTAACTACTTATATATATATGTTCAGGTACTTATATTGTTCAAATCACTACTTATATTTCTTTGAGCGAATTGTCATTTTGGTCCACTGATTATAGGGGTCCGGTTAATTGTAGTCCACGACTTTCAAAACTGTCAATTTAGTACATTAACTATTCAATTTTTATCAATTTTGGTCACTCCGATCAAATTGCCGGCCAAATCTCACCGAAAAATTTTAATCAACCACATTATGTTTAATCACAAGGGTAATTTCGTCTTTCATCCTGCTTCTTCCTTCTTCCTCCTCTTTCCTCCAGCCAAAGCTCCATTTCCGATTCAAAGCCTATTTCAAATGGTTGAAAATTGAGTGACGAAATGGAGAAGTAATAATAATAATTAATAAATACAAGTATTCAACCATCCCAAATGCTTCCCATTTTCTTTACCATTCTCTCCCAACTTCTTCCTTTTTCATATCTTCATCTTTTGACGTGAATTTATTATCAATTATATGTGTACATATTCGATTCATGCACTCAAAAAGATTGGTTTTTATTTCCTTAAAAATAGCATAAAAAAGGGTCGCCATTCATTTTCGAAGCCATCTTCTTTGGGAATCTGAAGATTTTTTCTTGAGGGTTTCTGGGTTTGCGAATTCTTGAGAGAGGGAGGGATAATGACAGAAGCTTTTTTGGTCTAAAGAGAGAAAGAGACGTTGGGGTGTTGACTTTGAATGGCGTTTGCGGCTACATTATCGTCATTGCGCAGCGACGATCGTCGTCATTGGAGGCGTTCTTGGCGCTGTTGGATCTGACGGATTGGGCGTTGCTGGAGACGCTGGCGGCATTGTCTTCGGAGCTGATTTTGTCATTTTCCGGCAGCAAGAGGAGCCGGTGTACCACCGAGCAGCTTACGGGCATTTCAACGGGAGCTTTGGCAGGAGGAAGAAGGAAGAAGTAAGAGAAAAGACGAAATTGCCCTTGTAATTAAACATAATGTTGTCAATTACAATTTTCCGGTGAGATTTGGCAGGCAATTTGGCCAGAGTGACCAAAATTGATAAAAATTGAATAGTTAATGTACTAAATTGACAGTTTTGAAGTCGTGGACTGCAATTAACAAGACTCCTATAGTCAGTGAACCAAAATGACAATTTGCTCTATTTCTTTTCTATAAGTCTTTTTGTGGTACCGAGAATAATGGTAAAGAGGATGTTTCATGGTAAGCATGAAAACCTCAAAGGAATTATTTGTGAGTTAATGAAGTACTTGTCAAAGTGTACGTAAGTCGAGAAGATTAATTATGATGTTAGTCATTGAATTATTGATGGAATCCAAGAGGTGATGAATTCGTGGTGGATCCACTTTTGTGGTCAAACGAAACCACGAAAAGAATCATAAAATAGTACACTAATTGACCATTCCTATTATATGTGTGCACTAGTGAGATTGAGCTACAACTCTTAACGAAATCACATACTTAACTTAAAAGAGTTAGCCGCCTTTCATAAAAGATAATGTGTTATCTTTGTAGAGTACTCATGAGCATCTAGAGATTCAGTTGGATTAAAATATATGAGAGACATGCTAACACTCCTTATAGTTATGGCATACACTTAAAGAGAAATAATGGCAAAGGGCTACAAGCAGAAGCTCGGTGAAGACAACTTCTATACATATTCACCGGTGACCAAAATAGCTACAATACCCTGCTTTCCTGAGCCTCATCTCGCAAGTGGATAGTCCATCAAATGGACGTGAAAACGGATTTCCTAAATGGTGATCTGGAAAAAGAAATCTACATGGAACAACCACCTGGATGCATTGATCCAGGGCAAGAGAAAAAGGTATTCAGACTCATTAAATCTCTGTATGGACTTAAACAAGCTCCGAAACAGTGGTATGAAAAGTTTCATAAAACACTGTTAGACTTAGGCTACTCGATCAATAGGTCGGATGCCTGTTTGTACTCGAAGGAGATTGAGTCTAGCATTGTACTCATATGCATCTATGTAGATGACATGCTTATCTTTAGTTCTAATCTCAATGCAATTGAATAAACTAAAAAATCTCTATGCGACAAGTTTGACATGAATGACATGGGGGAAGCCAATGTGATTCTTGGGGTTAAAGTTATAAAAGGAGATCACGATTACAAGCTGACTCAGAGTCACTACACAGAGAAACTGTTAAAGAAATTTAATAGTTTTGAAGTGACTCCAGCTCAAACCCCATTCGATTCTAGTGTAAAACTGTCTAAGAATACTGAGGCAAGAGTGTCTCAAGAAGAATATGCGAAAATAATTGGTAGCTTGATGTTCTTGATGAACTATACCAGGCCAGATATTGCGCTTGCAGTGAATAGACTCAATCGCTATACCCACAATCCTAGCGGAGTACACTGGCATGCACTAAGACGAGTGTTGCGCTATCTAAGAGGTACAATTGACTGGGGACTTCACTACACTGGGTTTCCTGTAATACTAGAAGATATTGCAATGCTAACTAGGTAAGTGACAGTTCAGATGTCAGCTCTACCAGTGGGTATGTGTTTATTATAGGGGTGAGCATCGGTCGGTTTCGGTCGGTTTTCGGTTAATAACCGAAAATTTAACTGAGCCTTCATAACCGACCGAAAACCGACCGACCAACCTTCATAACCGAAATAACCGAAACCGACAGTTCGGTCGGTTTCGGTCGGTTAAATATAACCGAATTTTTAAAGTAAAATAGCTAACAAAAAATTTGGACTAATGCTAAAATAATAAATTATTAAAGGAAAAAAAAATATCTTAATATTTATAATCAATTAAAATTAATGTCATCAAGTACAATAATAGTTTAGTGAATGAACAGTTAGGAAAAGTATAACTATGGGGAAAATATATTTAAACATACTACATCTATTTTATTTGTGAAAACTAATTAATAGTTGTAGTATGTATATTCCTCAAAAAACTAATTCCAAAGATATTACAACTTAAGATCATTATAATGTACAAATTGCATCAATTGTAAAGTAAATACAGTATTAAAAATACACAACTTCTCACTAATTCTCACGTAAATACAATATATATAAATACACTACTTCTCACTAATTCTCACGTAAATACAGTATATATAATAATATAAATACACTACTTCTCACATTTTACGGTAGTAGTTTAGTCCGATACAAATGAATTATATTTATACATTATATGGTTAACAAATGTCGTGTAATCCAATAAGTGATAGACTATGGACTTGCAAAATGTAAATGGTATGAAGTTATATATTTTTTTTCTTTAGATTAACCTTCGGTTTTTCGGTCGGTTTTTGGTTTTCTCTTGAAAAACCGATAACCGACCGAAAAACATAAATAACCGAACTGTTTTTTTTTTGCCTTAATAACCGAAATCGAACCGAAAACCGAAATAATCGATCGGTTCGGTTTTTGGTTGTCGGTTTTTCGGTCGGTCCGTTTTTTTGCTCACTCCTAGTTTACCATGGGCAGAGCAGCAATATCATGGAAATCTACTAAACAATCTTGTATAACTAGATCAACTATGGAGGCTGAATTTATAGCTCTTGATCTAGCTGGGCAGGAAGCCGAGTGGCTAAGAAGTTTAATGGCAGACGTGCCATTGTGGGGGTGTAAAACACTGTCCGTGCCCATACACTGTGATTCACAAACCGCCATATGTGTGGCTGAGAATAGTGTCTATAATGGAAAGAGAAGACACATAAGAGTCAGATTCCTCGTGGGGGTGTAAAACATTGTCCGTGCCCATAATGTAGTTTGCATTTTTGGATTGAAAGTTTGGAATTTAACACTTTGACTATGAAATTGACTGGGGATGAGATTGTCAAATTCCTCGCGGTCCGGAATGGAGAATTTTTTTAAATCCTTGCAGGAAACGGGAACGGGGTAGTAGAGACAGGGACAGGGACGAGGAGTATACTTCCCGCCCCCGCCCCGTTGCCATTATATTCCTAATATTCCAAATAGAGTAGAAGACGATCTTTGATGATTTTTTTTATTTCCTTCTTGCATATATGCGCGCGCACACACACACACACACACACACACACACACACACACATATATATAATTTTTGGTCCTAGATTTATAGGTTACAATCCACTTTTAGTCTTTTTTTTTTTTCAAAACATCCACTTTTTATCCCAGTATTATTGCTGCGTGACCATTTTTGGTCCTCCAACAACAAAACAGTTTAAATTTCGTCATACAAGAGCATTTCAGTCTTCAATTTTAATTTTTTTTTTCAAAAATAAACAAAAAAAATATAGCGGGTCAACTTACTTTGTATAAAAAAGATCAAAATGTCCTTAATTATATTTAACGGTATTTCAATGATTTTCTTGACGGAGGACCAAAAATGATCATGCAACAATAATACTATGACCAATGAGGATGTTTTGATAAAAAAAAAAAGACTAAAAATTGACTGTTACTTATAAATCTAGGACAAAAAATGAAATTAACTCATATATATATATATATATATATATATATATATATATATATATATATATATATATATATATATATATATATATATATAAACATTTGTGTGTTGATAGTCTTGAAATCATATATATTTGTTTTTTTTTTTGGCAGAATCGTGGACTTTAGGAATTGCATTTTTTTTTTTTTGTTGAGTTTATCATAGTTTTTGTCTAAGTATGGGTTAAATAATAAATTTAAATATCTTTTCAAAAAAAAATAAATTTAAATATAAATTGAAGTTCAAGTTCTACTTCTTTACTGTTTTTATTTTGAATATCTATATAGAAGAAGAAGACTAAGAATAATATATAAATAACACTACCTACCTTTGTAACACCCCACTTTTCACAACTTGGATTTATTACAAAATCCTAATATTACAATACATTGCGGAAGCGTCTAACCAGCAGAAAACTGGGTGTTACCGCCACGCTCAGGTATCTTTCCTTTACCCAATGAGGGTATTTCCTTAGGATTTTTCTCACCAAAAGTCCTAAAAAGTCACCATAACAATAATATATTCTTGTATTAATATCAACACTTAAATGCTAGAGAGGATTAAACCACTAGAGTTTGAAGTCTTACCTAGACTTTGCTAAAAGAGTTAAAAAGAATTGTAGGAGGAAGTTTGGTCACAAGTGGAAGTCTTGAACAATTTTCTTCTCCTTTTGTCTTAGTGAAATTTCGAAAATGAGAGGAAGAGAGGAGAGAGGGATGATCACAAAGCTAGACTAATTTTCTTCTTCTTTTCCTTAGTGTATATCCGAATGGGAATGAGGGAGTGTCTAGCTAGCTTATTCTTGAAGATCAAGATACAAGGTACAATGCACATGGTTCATTAAATGCAAGATCAAGACCAAATCTCCTCTAGGATTCAATGCCACATGTCAACACCTCATTCATCCCTTAAGAAGATATTAATTTACTTGATCAGTTTAAGCCTAAATCAGATGAATGTTCGAGAATTATAGTTTAATTCGGAAAAATTCTAATACTAAAATTATCGTAAAAATATTCCCGTCGCAAATCACCAATTTTGGGAATTTTCCGATAATCCGCCAAATTTAGGTTCAGAGTCCGTAACAATTTATCCCTTACAGTCCATTTAAAAATTTCCTTGAACTAACTAGAAATTCAGGCTTAATCGTATGATACTCAATAATCCAATTCTAGGAAAATTCGAATCAAATCCATATCCTTATAATTTTCTCGGTTCGTGACCGATACGTAGCTCGCAGCTTATCGTAAGGCTAAACTTACAACCTCAAATAACCATATCAACATCCAAATATGTACCTAAGGAAATAATTCTTCCAAGGTGTCTATTCTAGGACAGAGTAGTCTTCAACCTCGACTTCCATCCTATTCAGAGCTCACGCTAGACTGCATCTAATAGATGACACAATGAAGTGTAGTTAGCGCGACGGCTAAGTAAGGATATCCATGGTCACTCGAAAATAAACAAAGGTTTCGAAAATATAATTTGTAAGTTGTAAAATTTTACCCACGAGTTATAGTTCTTCCTACAATCAGGTTATCAATAATAAATAATATAATATAAGGCGTAAAGCTAACTCAACACGTAAACTTCTCTCATGTAAAGGTACCGGCATCATTACCACTTAAAACACATTTTTTTTCTATTTTCAGACAAGTTTGTAAAAATATTTCATTCCCCGTAGTTTCCCTCATTTTCACTCAAAAGGAAGTTCGACAGCACATTTCCGTGCTCAAAATTCGTCACATTTTGGATAGAATCATTTCCTTCTCAAATCGTTACCGAGTAACTCTTTTCTCATCTTTAAAACCTCCTTAGTTTCTTCTTAGTAAGCGTGAGGCCTTTGGAGCATTCTCGTAACTCCCTCTCGGACCACTTGGATCATCGAACTCGGGTTCAGTGGTCATCACCCGGTCTAACACTGATCCCCTGGACGTAAGGTTCGTTAAAATGATTCCTAGCTGGCCTAGCTAGGTCCATAAAAACCAACACCTACCCGAACTTCTGGAGTAACTATACCTTAAATGTGCACATCCCCATAGGAATACCTCATCCTACGAGTTATATAGTACCCGGCGAATAGACTTCGCCCTGCAGTATGAACTGGTCATACAATATCCACAACGACCACTGGGCCATGGCACTCGAAGCCACCCGTGGGTCAATCAAGGTCCTCCTCAACTCGCTTTAGAAACTAAGGGTTTGAAAACATGATTCTTCCTTCAGTTTTTCTTTCTCAAATCATTTCTTTTGGACATATTTCTCATTTGAGTCCAGTAGTTGAAATCGGCTATCTCATCAGCCCAAGAAGGATTTTAAAAATACTCTCAGTGCCCTTAGGCCTTTCAATCATCATTTTCTCATTATTCTCATGTAAAGTACTCACTCATTAAAAGTTGTATTTTCCTCAAAAAGTAAGGTTTTTGACAACCTGTTTACCAAAATAGCATACGTTCTTTCGACGTAAGTTTTATAAACATTTTTATTTACTCACAGGCTTTCCAACACAATTCCCCAAGCCACCAGAGTTGTACTTATTTCTCACAACAATATTTTCTTCTAAAGTGATGCACATAATTTTTCCAAAAACCGATATTTCTTTTCGAAAATAGATCTCTTTTGCCCATAGCCTTCAAATTTTGATCACATACATACATAAATATTTTGGGAGATAGTACAGTTGGAAAACAACTTAGACATAGTTTGACATCATGCCCAAACTCTTTGGACTGAAAATTCTGGACTGAACATTCTGGACGTCAGTGGACGCATGGTGGACGCGCGTCCACCTTGGCGTCCACACCTACGGCTTTTTTTCTCAAAAATCTGGACGCCAGTGGACGCACGGTGGACGCGCGTCCACTGGGGCGTCCACCCAAATCTGCCAGAAAATTTCTGGCGCAGTCCGAAAGATTGCGCCGGTAAAAATAGTTCCCAACTCTTTTTCACTTGAAATTTTTATGGTAGAACCCCAACTTATAGTACTTAATGTCCATAAAAAGTTTTGGTCAAAAAGGTCCACGAATTAACACAGAAAATTACCTTTTTGCCCTTGGTCCGAAATATCCTTCTCACTGGACCAGTTTTGGGAAAATGAGCAAAAACCATACTTACACTACTCCGATCATTATGAAATTTTATATGTAGGTCTACACTTGTTGATCTACATGTCTACAAATTTGAAGTCAAAATACCTTACCGATTTTTCCCAATAATTTTCGAAAGGTCACTGCCGGAAACTAGTTCGATTTTTACTCAATAATTTCGCAAGTATAGGTTTATATGGGCATAATTACAACCCATACATGTATAAAATTGCTATAACATGTAGATTAGAATTTACCAAAATCAAAGTAAGGATTTTTGAAGCCGATTTATAGATCCATAGTTGTCACGTAAAAATTCCTAACCATATAATTTCCTAGCAATTGTCTATTTCCAAGTGATTGAGCCAACTTAAGGGATTCCTTACCTTGATTTTTAGATCGCGACCTTGAGGGTATTTCCTTAGGATTTTTCTCACAAAAGTCCTAAAAAGTCACCATAACAATAATATATTCTTGTATTAATATCAACACTTAAATGCTAGAGAGGATTAAACCACTAGAGTTTGAAGTCTTACCTAGACTTTGCTAAAAGAGTTAAAAAGAATTGTAGGAGGAAGTTTGGTCACAAGTGGAAGTCTTGAACATTTTCTTCTCCTTTTGTCTTAGTGAAATTTCGAAAATGAGAGGAAGAGAGAGAGAGGGATGATCACAAAGCTAGACTAATTTTCTTCTTCTTTTCCTTAGTGTATATCCGAATGGGAATGAGGGAGTGTCTAGCTAGCTTATTCTTGAAGATCAAGATACAAGGTACAATGCACATGGTTCATTAAATGCAAGATCAAGACCAAATCTCCCTCTAGGATTCAATGCCACATGTCAACACCTCATTCATCCCTTAAGAAGATATTAATTTACTTGATCAGTTTAAGCCTAAATCAGATGAATGTTCGGAGAATTATAGTTTAATTCGGGAAAAATTCTAATACTAAAATTATCGTAAAAATATTTCCGTCGCAAATCACCAATTTTGGGAATTTTCCGATAATCCGCCAAATTTAGGTTCAGAGTCCGTAACAATTTATCCCTTACAGTCCATTTAAAAATTTCCTTGAACTAACTAGAAATTCAGGCTTAATCGTATGATACTCAATAATCCAATTCTAGGAAAATTCGAATCAAATCCATATCCTTATAATTTTCTCGGTTCGTGACCGATACGTAGCTCGCAGCTTATCGATAATTAATCCTTACGAGAAAAATTATTTCAAGCACCGAATAGTTTTCTCTTAAATGTCATAGCTTAAAAATAAATTTATATCGCTATTCTCGAATCTTAACTTTGTCGTAAAAACCGAGGGGTTACAACCTTGTGAGAGCATAATGAAGAAAAATATACACAGTGAATACATATCTTCTTTCCTGCTTTATTAAATTTACAGACCATCCCACCCAAAATGTATTACTCACTAGCTATTGTCCCGTGATCGCACGGACAAATTTGTGAAAATATATAAGTTATTTGTTATAGTAAAATATTATAATAATTAAAAAATTTATATAGTATTATTTATAAATTATAAAAAAAAAAAAAGATTTTTAGTATACAAAGTTATAAAATTTAAAATGTATGTCTAATTACATTAAATTTTTAAATTTTAAATGTGTAAATAATAAACGTAATAATGTTTTTTAATAGTTGAATAAAAGGAAATGAATATTATAAATTATTTAAAACTTCCTTGTAAATCACATTAGTGGTTGAAGTACATATCTTTTCTAATTCTTTACAAATTAAAATAATTACATTTAGAAATGAACAAAATTAGAATTTTAATTTTGTATGATTAATATAGTGTATAAGTATATGCATGTATTTAAAAAAAATTTAAATATTTATGAACACACATTTAAAAACAATATTATGAAACTGGAAAGAAATGCATAAAAAATTAAAATAAGGGAAAAAAGTTTTTTTTTTTTTAAGAAATGGAAATACTTCAAATGTTTTGTTGAAATTATTAAATTGATTATGGAATATATATTTAAATTTAAAAGATGCATAATTGGTATTTATGTTTGAATTAGGTTTATTTCACGGTTAATAAATTTTATTCTATATGTGAACCTTTCGGATTTACAATCTGTAACACTACCGAGTCTAAAAATGAAAGATAATTTCAAACTAAAAATTTTTAACATGTTCTACCATTAATGGTATTGAAAATTTAATTTTGCCAGTTATATGATACTATCGGCTTATAGTTATTATTATTTTTTTGAGTACTATTGACTCTGGTACAATATAAAACATGTTATTTGAATATATATACACTCACACAAACACATATATAGTTTACTTTTTATAAATGTATATCATATAAAATGTTGTTATCATCATGAAGATATTACAATCTTATAAAATTATTAATCATACAAATAATGGAACACTAAAAGTTAAATCTTCTCCAAATAATATAACAATTTAGGAGTATACATACACACACACACACACACACACACACACACACACACACACACACACACACACACACATATATATATATATATATATATATATATATATATATATATATATATATATATATATATATATGTTTCTCGCATCCGAACCCGTCCGAAACCCGAACTATATATATATGTGTGTATATGTATATATAGAACGACGTCGTTTGAGCCTTTATATATATATATATATATATATATATATATATATATATTCTAAAGTTTAGGGCTCGTCACAAAGGTTCATTTGTGCAGCCCTACGCGTCTCCCTTCTCTGTTCTGAGTGTTCCCTGTCTTCGACTCTTCTTCGTTCTCCATTTCTCCGATTCATTTCTCTGATTCTCTCAAGTCTCAACTCTCTCAACTCTGGTTCTCTCAGAGTCTCAATCTTTGAGACCTGGGATAGTGAGTTCTGTAATTTCCTCGCTAGTCTCTAGTCCCTCGTCCTCTTTGTGTGGACTCTGGTGGTGGTGGTGGCCGGTGGGAGCCCCTTGTCTGTGCAAAACCCGTCCTCTGCAGTATCAATCGTTGGTGGTCTAGGCTCGACGGCGACGTAATCGGTGGTGGAAGCCCCTTGCCCGAACCCTAATTTGAAGGCTTGATTGCTTGAAGCCCTCGTTCTCATAGGGAAAAATTGAGAAAACAAGTAATTCTAATTTATTTTATATGTTCTAAACTGATGTTAGTTGCCTGTTAGTCTGTTTCTCTGTTAGTATGTTGATACTATGATGTTGCATACTTGCATGAACCCTAATTTTTGGGGCTTTTCATATGTGTGATGAATTTGTAAAAATTCTGAGGTATATTCGTAAATTTTGAATGTAACCATGTGAATAATGAATGTTGATGGTTGACTGTTGAGTAATTTTTGGGCATTTTCTGTATGAATGATTTTTATGGTGGAAGCCGGAAGCCCTATTGTCCCTTTGTCCGTATGAATGAATGAATGATGATTCTGGATTTTTGGTGGAAGCCCTATTGAGCCCTAATTTGTGGGCAATGGGCAGCCATAAGATGATGAGAATTCAAGAAAATGAATTTCTGATTATGGTTGATTGGTTGCTAACTTGCAACTTCCAAGTTGATGGTGAGAGGACCCTTAAATTGTGTATATTGTAACTTATTATTTGTAAATGTATTGTAGTGTACTACTGTACAGTGTACTGTGGTGGTGGACTGGTGGAAGTCAATTGTAATGTACTTTGTGAATATTGAATGTAACTGTAATTATCTGAATTATGAATGATGATTGTTGATTACTTGATTATGGTGGAAGCCTTATCAGTGTTTACCTCAATTATCTGTTGATTATGTTGTTCTGTTCTATTGTTTCTCTGAATTCTGATGCTCAATCACCCATCTATATAGATGGAGAGCATTCAAAATATAAGTGGGTCTGGAGCTCTTCCATCCTCAACAGTAGATGAACAAGGAGTTCAACCTCAAGGCATTGAGACAAATACTCAACAGCCTATGGTCACTCATGTTGTTCCTGCTACTAAAAAGAGGAAGGAAATAGGGTTAAGATCCAAAGTCTGGGATCCCTATGAAAGGACCCTTGATTCTAATGGGAAATTACTTAGTTCCACTTGCCTTTACTGCAAAAAGGTTTTTGCCAGTCAATCTAAAAAGCATGGCACATCATCTTTAAGGAACCACATTATGGCCTGTCTTAAAAATCCTCACTCGAAGGATACAAGGCAGACCCTATTGACTTTCAATGTTGTTTCCACTTCTGGAACAGATGCTCCTGAGGGAGTTCTAAGGACATGGGTGTTTGATCAAGAGGCTATTAGGAGGGCCTTATGTGAGATGATTATCATAGATGAGCTCCCTTTTAGGTTTATTGAAGGCCAGGGATTCAGGAGGTTTATTCTGGTCTGTTGTCCTAGGTTTCTAATCCCTTCTAGGTGGACAATTTCTAGGGACATCTACCAGATTTTCCTAGATGAGAGGCTAAGTCTTAGGAAGCTGTTTAGGGTGGGCACACAAAGAGTCAGTTTCACCACTGATACCTGGACTTCTGTCCAGAGGATTAATTATATGTGCATTACTGCACATTTTATAGATGACCAGTGGAAGCTTCAGAAAAAAATAATTTCCTTTGTCCCAATTTCTTCTCATAGGGGGGGAGTATATTGCAAAAGCCCTAGAGAGCTGTCTATTGGAGTGGGGGATTAGAAATGTGTTCACTATTACAGTGGACAATGCCTCTTCTAATGATACAACTTTGAGGTACTTTAAGAGCAAGTTGTTATCTTGGGGTTGTTCTTCTGTTAGGCTGCAGTACTTGCACATGAGGTGCATAGCACATATCCTAAACCTAGTGGTCCAAGATGGTTTGAAGTATGTAGATGAGTCTGTTAAAAGGGTGAGGGATGCAGTGAGATGGGTTAGGAACTCACCTGCTAGGTTGCAAAAGTTTAGGGAACTAGCTGATCTGATTGGGGGTGGAAGCCAAGTCAGCCTTGCATCTTGATGTCCCTACTAGGTGGAACAGCACCTACATCATGCTTAACACTGCAATTGAATATCAAAGAGTGTTTGATATGCTTGCAGAAACTGACCCCTCCTTTTCTGCTGATTTGGATGATGTCCCTTGTTTTCTGGATTGGAGTTCTGTGGAAAGCTTAGTTAAGCTTTTGAAAACTTTTTATGAGATGACAGTGAGAATTTCTGGTTCTCTCTATGTCACTTCTAACACATTTTTCTCTGAGATCTCTGATCTCAGTTGCATGCTGGAAGATATGGTTATGGCTAAGCCTGAAACTGATAAGGTAAAGCTTTATTTGTATTTCTGCTTTGTGTTATGTTCTGCTTATTTGTCTTATGTTGCTTAATTCTGTAATACTATAATAGGTAATGGGGCAACAAATGAAAACCAAGTTTCATAAATATTGGGGGGATCCAACAAAAATGAACTTTCTCATTTTTTATGTCAATATTCTAGACCCCAGAGATAAGGAGGAATACATGCCTCATCAGTTTGTCCAGCTTTATGGAGAAAAGAAAGGCAAATCTTTTTTTGCCAAGGTCCAAACTGCCATGCCTGTGTTGTATGCTGATTATGCATCTACCTATTCTGTCAGTTCAACCCCCTCTGAATCCTCTACTCAATCTGTCCAGTCTGAGGCTACCTCAATTGGTAGGCCTCAGTCAAGGTTGAAGAGTCAGTTGAAAAAAAAGAGGATGGAGGGTGGTGGTGGAAGCAATAAGTAGACAGAGCTGCAAGTGTATTTGAGTGAGAGTATAGTTGAGGATGATGAAGATGCCACTTTTGATGTTTTAAAGTGGTGGAAGGGCAATAGTGAGAGATTTCATATTCTCTCTAAAATGGCTAGAGATGTGCTTGCAGTTCCTATTTCCACAGTTGCATCTGAGAGTGCTTTTAGTACAAGTGGGAGGGTGCTTGATCCATTTAGGAGTTCCTTGACTCCTAAAATAGTGGAAGCCTTACTTTGTACCTAAGATTGGTTGAGATTACCAAATCAAGCAATCACGGTTGAGGAAAACTTAGATGAGGTTGAAAGACTAGAAAAAGGTAACTTCTTTTCTTTTTTTCTTAGTTTTTTTATTTTTTTTATCCTTTTTTTTTCATTATTTATATTTGTTTGATCTTGTTCTTGTTCTGTTTTGCAGAATTGCCCACTGGATGCAGTATTCCATCAATGTTGTCATCAATACCTGTAATGTATTTATGTATTTATTTGATTATTTCAATAATGTATATTGTATTTGTTTGTTGTTGCCTATTGTGTCTGCTGCCCTGCTGGTAAGGTTTCTAACCTCTAACTCTCTAAGTGGCTGGGTAACTTTCTGAGTATTATTGGTGAAATGTTGCTGCCCTTAGTTGAGTTGAGCCCTTCTGGAATTCTGGTAAGGAAGATCATACTTTTAATGCTTTATTTTGTATTTTTGTTAAGTAAGTTACTAATGATTCTTCTCTTGGCTGGCTATGATGATGCTTCCACCTTTAACTGAATAAATGGAATGGAGTTGGCATGTTGCTCATGTGTTTGTAAAATACATTGTTAGCAATTTGCCCCCATTTCCTTACTTATCTGGAAATATGCAATCTGAGCCTAATAGTCTTATGGCTATAGCCTAATATTTGTTACTTTTCTAGTTTTCTAGTTAGCTAACTGCCTCACTTAGTCACTTATCTGTTTAGTTTTCCCTAATATTGTTTTAAGTTGTCATATTAACAGGAAGAAGAGTGAAAATGTTGTCTGCTAGATTGAATGTTGTTGATCAGTTGATGTGCTGAAATGCTGAAATTGCTGAATTGCATGGACCATTGGAATGTCTGAAAACTTATGCTGATTTTTGTCAATTTTGTGTAAATGTGTAATTATGTCATTTATGTATAATTTTGTATTATTACACAGTTGGTGTTGGACACTTGGACTGTTGGACTGTAGACTCACTAGACTGTTGCCTGTTGGTAACTGCTAACTGCTAAGTTAAGTAGTTAACTCCTTATTTTTGTTGGACTTGAAGTTAGAAGTTACAATTTTGTAAGTTTAACTTAAATTGTAACTTCTAAGTTCTACCTTCTAAGTTCATGTAATATTATGAATTTATGTTTCAGTTTTTTTATGTAGTCGACTAGTCGTTTTTCCTATATTTTTTTTAATTAAAATGTATTAATATTATTTTATGTTTATCCGAATAACATCCGAAATCCGAAGTTTATAATCCGCAATCCGAATTTGCAATATCCGAACGATTAACGTGTTAAAAATAGTGATTTGGGTTTCCAAAATTAAAACCGAAAACCGATAGGGTGGACGAATGGGAAATCCGAACCGTCCGAACCCGTCCAATGCTCAGTCCTACTCACACTCTGACGCCCTCTGTTTTTTTTTCCCTTCTTTTTTCCTTCTCACTCCCTCACTCCCTCAATCCCTCAGCCGATCTGCAGTCTATCACTCCATCTGTCCATCTGCGTCTCAGCCCCTTACCTCACCGGAGTCACTGTCGTCCCTCGCCACACCGCCCTCACCGCCCTCACGCTAAAGCTTCAAGCCGTCGTCACGTAGTCCGAGCTCCATCGTCGGTCGCCAGTCCAGGCTCCAGCCGCGTTCCGCCGGTCTAGCCACGGCCTCCCCTCACCACTATGTAAATATGCATCTTTGATTTCAATTTTCTCAATTTTTTTTTCATGTATTCAATTTTTTGCCTCTCCCCACCTTTAGCTTCCTTTGTATTTATCTGATGTCAGATTCCTCTTGCATGTTGTTCTATTGTTGGTTTTGTGATTTATCTATGTTATTCTGTAGTAATTAAGGGTTTAAATTGTATAGTTAAGTTCGTATTTGAATTTGAATTCCTCAGAAATATTGATCAATTTTTTGTGTGCAAAAATCTATGTTTTCTTAGATCCTTTTAACGCTATTTGTAATATTTTCTTCATCTTGAAGCTTCAGTTGGAGTTATCATAGCACACGGATTTTGAATCCCAACCTAAGTATTTTCCTAAATTTTTTTTATCATAACATTGTTAGCTGTTCCATAATTTGTAATCTAAAAGTTCTACTGCTTCTTATTTGTTTTTGCTACGAATTCATGTACTATCCAGGATTTTGCTATGGTTGTTGCATATTTGCTATGAAAAGCCAGTCACATTCACTTTGACCTAAACTGCTGTCATATATATTACTCTGATTTTGCTATGGATCTTGTTGTGGCTGTCTTATTTGTTTAACAATTTTATTACCTCTGGACCCTGTATGAGTACCCAGCTAAGTATTTGGATATGATAAGTTAATTGGGTAGTTGATTCCTAATAGTCTCTAATTGCTTTAAAAGGACTGTTAATCTAAACTAATTGAGATGATTTTAGAAACAATGATCCTCTAAAAATTAGATGGGACAATGCTCATCTGAATGTAATTGAATAATCTCGAAACTGAAAGCAATAATTATAAGATGAGATATATGAGCGAGCGAGCAGTGATTGTTCTTCCCCTTAGTAATTTGAATTGGTAATCTGTATATTCAATTACTTAAATTTTGCACTTGAGCAACCGTACTATGCGCTATCTTTAGAGATTAACCTTTAAAGGTTTCCTATCATTGGAAGACTATTGCTTTTATGTTCTCTTAGATTGGTCTCAGAATCAAGTTATACACAGCTCTTTGGTTATGTGTGTTTGGACAAATATTCTTAATTTCCAGCAAACACCAAATTTCAAACTACTTGTAGGTTTACTTATGTATTACCTTTTTCAGATTTAACTGTAATTATCCTTTTTCCATTTAAATTACTTGTCCTCTTTACTTTTACATATTATTTGGTTCTTGCTGTCTGTAAGAAGTTCACATAAACTGAGTTAAAGTTTCAAACAATGACACTGTTTTTAAATTACAGCTCTAGTATTGTGCATAGGTAATTTATTATCCAATAGTTTACCTTCCAAATTTAAGTCTGATATGACCCTTAGCTTGATATCTGACATTAGTTGAATTATTTTGTTGAGTTCTTTCTCTCATGGGGAGATCCTGTTTTTCAAATTTATTTTTAATAATTTTTTATTTATAATTTAAACAGAGTGTTTATTGAACTTAGCACATTTCAACTGATTGTTGCTTTCTCTAAAATACACTATTTTTAATTTGCAAATAAAATTTTGCAAATTCTATTTCATTTTCTCATTTTCTCTGCATATTATACTTTTTTTTTTCCTTTTATGAGAAATTTCTATTATTAGAAAGAAAAAAAAGCATCAATGTTAAAAGTCATTTTACTTATTTGTTTAAATTATAGCAATCCAAAACATAAGATTAAAATGAAATCTTGTTCACTTTTATGTTATTGCAAATAACAATATATTTAGTCACAGTGTGGTTTTTACTTTAATCTACATCAATGACTATGTTATTTTAAGTTCCATACTTGTATAGAAGTAATGATTCTATCATTTTTTTCTCAGTAATGTTATAGGAATAAGATTTAATTTAATATTTGTTCTTTGGTTTTTGATTACCATTTCTAGAACTGAATTCTCTAATACTTTATTTTCCTGATTACATAGCTGCAAATCAGGTTTCTGGAATGTTGACAAACATATGTAGATTCTTCATAGCATATCCATAATTAGGAACTGTAAGTTTGTTCATAATAAATTAAGAACATATTTGGCAATAAATACCTAAAACACCCATATATCGTATTATATTTTCTATTTATACATTATTATTGTTGCATAATGCACTACTTCTATACAACATCTCTCATTTCTGCTAACCTCAATGCTTTTGATCTGCTTAGAAAGTATTTTACTACACCTCTTATGTTTAATGATGATATACAGGTAATATTTGAAATGATCCAAGAGCTTTCTTGTTGAAGCATTTCCTTCAGTTGAATGGGCCTCCTTTGAAAGATCAAATTGAACAGATTCTGAAGAGTGGCATTCTTGCAGAAGAGGTATCATTCAACTGTCTTCCTTTTTTTTTTTTTTTTTTTTTTTCCATAAATGAGTAACTGTTTTCATAATCTTAACAAACTAATGTACTTAAAGCTTTGTTAGAAACAATTAGATTTTATATACATTTTTCACATTTAAAACAAAATCAAATCCAAGCAGAATAGCAGATTGGTAAATCTGAAATTTTTTTCCAGATGTTTTTTAACTTATTCAGTTTATATATGCATATTTGGTGGCTACTTTGTTCATACCTATTTTTTAAATTTTAAATCATGGGGATGGAATTGGAAGGCAGCCCCTCCCAAAAAAATAAAATAAAAAATTAAGGCCATGGATATTACCGGGATCTCCCTTTGCTTTGCTTCAAAATGAATAGGACCTGAGATAAAAAAAAAATCAACAGAAATCGTACACCAAAAATTGCAAATTAATAAAGTGTATACCTTTCAAGTAGCAAGGATGCATCACATGTTTGCTAATTTGTTGCTGAGCAAGGCCTTTCTGCATTCATCATCTTTTTGTTAGAAGCTAGCAATGCTTCCAGGCAGGCTTATCAGCTGCATTGAAACTCTTGAACTTCAAGGGTCTTGAATCTGATTTAATAAAACTTTTTACATTGGGCTTGAATCTTACTATACGATTTTCTATTCAAATTGTTATGTGATCATCAACATGTTTCTCTATTTGGTATGATTCATATCTTTTCAAAAAAAAAAGTATATACCTTTCCATCATCTCCAAGTACACAGCAGCCCTATTAGTAACGAACGAAGTATCCTCATCATCAAGGACCATGGCTTTTGCGTGTGTATGCCTTTCCCTTGGCAGCCTATGATTTTGCTGGGTGTTTCCTCTCTGGTTGAGCTTCTGGCATCTCTACATCTAATCTAATTCAGAAATAAAGTTAGTAGTATTGGTTGTGATATGAGATCTATGTATACTGTTGATTTAGATGTAAATTGTGATTTTGAATTTTAAATTCATATGTAAGTAATTAATGTTAGTCTTGTAGATTGTAAAATTTATTTGCATTTCAAAAAATTGTAGTTATTGGAATTTGTAAGCATGCTTTGTTTGTTGCAGTAAATGTGAACACAATAAATGCATTCATACTGTTAATCTGATTTGTACTAATAATTTTACAAATTCATCAAAACTACGTAGTTTTGACTGGGCGGGAAAACGAAATTTTTTTTATTTTCCAGAATCTTGTGGTTTATATATATATATATATATATATATAGATTTTGGTTCAAATGCGGTCATGCTCTCCCGTGTGGCCGTGCGGTCACACACCACTCAATGTTACGAAATACACCACTCAATGTTAAGAAACACACCACAATGAAACACAATGAAACACACCACAATGTTAAGAAACACATCACAATGCATATTTGTGTGGTGTGTTTTTTAACATTGAGTGGTGTATTTCGTAACATTGAGTGGTGTGAACCGCACGGCCGCACGGGAAGGCACGGCCACACCTGAACATGACCCTATATATATATATATATATATATATATAGATATATAGATATAGATATAGATATAGATTAATTCATTTTTCATGTATTCAAATGAATACTTATTTGAATTCCTGTGACTAACAGAATTGATCTTCAATGAAATCTCATTATGACCAAGTAAGTACATATGTATTTTTTGCGGGGAGTGGTTTGACACCCCTCATCTTTTCCTTGTTGATTGTCTTTTTGATAATTTAATACATTAAGGGGGTGTTTGGTTGGGTGTAATTTGGGGGGAGTTGTAATTCATTGAATTGTAATTCAATGAATTTGACAACTACGGTGTTTGGTTGGAGGGAATTGCAATTCCGCGGAATTGCAATTCCCTCCAAATGGTGAATTACAATTCATGGGGGTACCCCCATGAATTGTAATTCGGTGGAGAGGAGGGGCATTTATATTGGTGTAAAGACCATTTTGCCCCTCCTCTCAATCCTTTGTTTTTTTTTTTTTAATTTTCAAAATTATTATTATTATTATTATTAAAAGAATTATTTTTATTATATTTATTATTATTATTATTATTGAAAGAATTATTATTCTTATTATTATTATTATTATTCTTATTATTCTTATTATTCTTATTATTATTATTATTATTATTATTGAAAGAATTATTATTATTATTATTATTATTATTATTATTATTATTATTATTACTACTACTCCTCCTATTACAACATAAGGGCATTTTAGTCATTCTGTCGCTTATTACCTTTCAATTTTCTGTACTCCTATTCATGCATACCAAACACTGTAATTTCAATTCCTACCTTATTCATTGAATTACAATTCCACCGAATTACAATTCTTTTCCCCCCTAATTCCCTTCTCCCAACCAAACGACCTGTAAGTCTTTTATTTCAAAAAGAAAAAAAAAAAATTCACCATTTAATTAGTTTTTTTTTTTTTTGTTTTTTGTTTTCTATAAATGTGACTAAAAGTACAAAACCAATCCCTTGTAGGCAACATAACAGACACAAATGTGTTTTCGCAAATTCTCGTCAACATCGTCTTCCATAGCCTGCTGCATTCGATCTCTTTCCAGCTCCCCACTCCCGTGCATCTTCCACACCACCAACCATTTCAAAGAAGCAGAAGAAGAACAGCAAGGCCGGGAACTCGAAATTGATCCACACACTGTTACAAACAGAGCCTACTGGACTAGGAAAATCCACAAGCTCTGCGCTTTTGACCACAATGTCGACGAAGCTCTTCGCCTCATCGATCAACTCCGTCTCTACGGCTATTGCCCCGATTCCCTCAATCTTAGTAGCGTTATCCATGCTTTGTGTGATGCCCGCCGCTTCCCCGAAGCTCACCGGCGGTTCTTTCTTGCTGTTTCCGCCCATTCTAACGTGAATGAGAGCACTTGCAATGTTATCATTGCTCGCTTGCTCGATTCGCGGAGCCCTGAATCAACCTTGCATGTTATTCGCGCTTTATTTCGCGAAAAACCGGAGTTTGTACCTTCTTTGATGAATTACAACCGTTTGATGGATCAATTTTGCGCTTTATCAAGGCCTAGAGATGCGCACCAGGTGTTCCTTGAAATGAGAAACAAAGGGCACTGTCCCAACGTTGTTTCGTACACGACTCTGATCAATGGTTACTGTGGAGTCGGGGAAATTGGTGACGCTTGGAATCTGTTCGATGAAATGTCTGAGCGTGGAGTGAGTCCTAATGCATTTACCTACAGTATTTTAATTCGCGGGGTGCTTAGAAAGAGGGACATTGAGAAGGGAAAAGCATTGATTGGGAATCTTTGGGAGGTAATGATTGGTGAGGAGGATATGCATGTTAATACTGCAGCATTTTCTAACGTGATTGATTGTCTATGTAGAGAAGGGTTGTTCCATGAAGTTTTTAGGATTGCAGAAGATATGCCTCAAGGAAAGTGTGTAGTTGAAGAGTTTGCTTATAGTCAAATGATTGATTCACTTTGTAGGTATGGGAGGTACAACGGGGGTGCTAGAATCATTTATATAATGAAAAAGAGAGGATTCAAGCCAAGCTTTGTAGCGTATAATACAATAGTACATGGAATTTGCAGAGAATGTGACTTTTTCAGGGCTTATCAACTATTAGAAGAAGGGATTCAGTTTGGATACTCTCCCTCTGAGTTCACCTACAATCTCTTGATAGAGGGTCTTTGTTCTGTATCTGATCTTGACAAGGCGAAGAACGTTCTGAATATCATGCTAAATAAGAAAGTTGTAGATAGAACTAGGATTTACAATATATATCTGAGAGCTATTTGTCTTACTGATAATCCAACCGAGCTGCTGAACACACTTGTTACCATGCTTCAAACACAATGCCAACCTGATCTTATAACCCTTAATACCGTGATCAATGGGTTCTGCAAAATGGGAAGAGTTGAAGAGGCTCTCAAGGTGTTGCAAGATATGATGAGTGGGAAGTTTTGTACCCCTGATGTAGTGACCTATACGACAGTCGTTGGTGGTTTGCTGGAAGTTGGGAGGGATGAAGAAGCTCTACATTTATTACGTAATACAATGCCTATGAACGGCATTACTCTTGGTGTTGTGACCTACAACACTACTCTCCACGGGCTCTTCAAGATGCATAGGGCTGATGATGCCATGGAGATGTTCAACTGCATGATCAGCCACGGCATTGCTGCTGATTGCACAACTTACACTATTATAATTGATGGGTTATTCGAGTCAAAGCGAATAGATGAAGCTAAACGCTTCTGGGATGATATTGTATGGCCATCAAGAGTTCACGACAGCTACGTGTATTCTGCCATTCTTAAAGGGCTCTGCCGCTCAGGAAGAGTAGAAGAAGCCTGTGACTTCTTATATGAGTTGGTAGACTGTGGGGTGACTCTGTGCCATGTGAATTACAACATTGTCATTGATGGTGCTTGTAGGTTAGGGTTGAAGAAAGAAGCATATCAGATTCTTGGAGAAATGAGGAAGAATGGGCTTGCTCCAGATGCTGTAACATGGAGAGTTCTGGATAAATTGCATCGAAAAAGAGGAATGCAATTCTGTGACTCTGAGGATTTAACCCTGCAATCCCAAGAACCACTAGTGAATTGAATCAGTGCAAGAATTTGCAGGTCAGTGTAATCTCTGTACGGTTGATTTCCTATATTAGACTTTAGAAAGATCAGCACATGAATGTAATGTAGTAATTAATTATAACTAAAAAGTAAACACTAAAACATTTTAGTCCATTAATTTAATAGGCACCCCGGATAATTCTGTTCTTGAATTTATTAATGTACTTTCAATAATTCTGTGAAGAAATGGTTTGCTTTTTTTTTTTTTTTTAATGTTTATAAGTATATTTCAGTGCCATAATAAATCTTGAAAATTGATTCTAAAAAGGAAGAAAATAAAATTAAAATCATGGCAAATATTGAGAGGGCCCACCACTGGGTGGGGCCATCATTCAGACCAGTTGAATCTCAAGTATACAGTCCATTCAGTTTTGAAAATGACAACAGAAATTCAGACATTTTTGAAACACAATCAAAAGCTCACCTCTCTCTCTCTCTCTCTATCCTTCTTGGGAATGAAATGGAAGCAATAAGGAAGCAAGCTACGAAGCTCAGGGAACAGGTTGCCAAACAACAGCAGGTACAAGCGATCGTGTGTGTATATATATATGGACTTGGAAGAAGCTTAGCTATGGATTGTTCTGTTCAAATTTTGTTTTTTCCTAATTCCAATCGAATCTTTTATATTTTTCATTAGAAAAAAAAAAGGGTTCTGTCTTTTTGGTTAACCTTCCATTTTGATGGATTAAGGTGTATAATGTGTTCTTTTAGCATATCTAAAAAAGACTTAATAGAGGTGTGATAGAAGAAGAAGAAGAAGAAGAAGCTAATATTTTTAATGGAATATAGTGCTCTCTATGACTATAGAGTATAGATTTTGAGGATAAAGGTTTAGATGTTCATAATTTTCATTTTAGGAAGTGTTCAAGAGGTTTTCTGGTGGGCTTGGAGGCTCAGACAATGGTGTCACTAATGAAGCAGAGCTGCAGCAGCATCAGAGACTTGAGAAGCTTTACATTTCTACTCGTGCTGGAAAGGTTGTATTATTTTCTCTTCTTGAATTAGGTTTTACTTTAATTTACTAATTCCATTTCTCGTTCCCGCTCTCGTTTGGTGTATGCTATTTGCTGATGACAGCACTTCCAAAGGGATATTGTTCGAGGTGTGGAAGGTTACATTGTCACTGGATCAAAGCAAATTGAAATTGGTGAGTTACTGATATCGTGAAATTTAACATCATAACAGTTGCTAATAATATAGTAATGTCCAACTTTCTTTACAGGTACCAAGTTGTCTGAAGATGGCAGAAAATACGGAGGTGAAAACACTTGTACCAGCAGTAGTACACTATCCAAAGCTGCACTAAGTTATAGTGTAGCTCGGGCTCAAATTGAAAAGGAACAAGATAATCTACTCCAGGCATTTGGAACACAGGTTTGAACGTATCTTATTCAGTTATTGAATATTTGTTTGTTTTATCATAAGCATCAATTAAGTATTGGTGGGCTTAACTAGTAGTCTGTGCTGTCCCGAGTCTTCTAGAAATTTATACTAGATTCTTATCCTTAATTGCTTTTTGTCGTGAAAATTGGTGAGTGGGATTGTAAATCTGTTTTGATTCTTTTCACCACTTCAGGTTGCTGAGCCTTTAAGAGCAATGGTTGTGGGAGCTCCTTTGGAGGATGCTCGACATCTTGCTCAGCGTTATGATAGAGTAAGGCAGGAAGCTGAATCTCAGGTAACTTTTGGATTAAAACTCAGTTTCCGAAGTCCATCGTGTGTGTTAACTTAATGCATTTTGTTCTACTTGAAAGTTCGTGATCTCCGTTGGTTCTCTTAATCGGGATAGGCCTATTTTCCTACGTGATTTCCGCTATTGGTACTGTTTGTTTTAAATTTAAGTAATCAGCAAACTACTTGCAGTATTGTCGAGTTCTGTAGTTATGCCTACCTTCTTTCGGCCTGGCCAGGCTATTGAAGTTTCGAGGCGTCAAGCTAAAGCAAGGGAATCTAATGGCAATCCCCAGATTATATGTCCAAGTTGGAATCTGCAGAAACAAAGCTTCACGAACTAAAGTCAAATATGGGTAAATTGGGGAAAGAAGCTTCTGCTGCAATGGCTGCTGTCGAAGCTCAACAACAAAGATTGACCCTTCAGCGACTCATAGCCATGGTAATACTGTCCTCTAAGTTTTCTTCCATATGCCAATCTAAGAAACTGTTATTTGAATTTTGAAAGTTGAAACCCCTCTTTTCTTATATTTTTCGTTCAAGGTTGAGGCGGAATATAGTTATCATCAACGGGTTCTTCAGATACTCGATCAGCTCGAGGCAGAGGTATAGTCTATTTAGTATGTTTTTGTAGCTAAGGATGTCTGTCTTAAAGTTCAGCACACATTTATTGTTTGTTGGACCCCGCTATGTATAGATGTTATCAGAGCGTCACGGTAATGAAACTGTTCCCAATCGACGCACAAGTAATGCTGCACCTCCTCCACCGCCATATAATGAAGCTAGCGGTGGATTTTCGTCTCAAGCGTATGACATGTCAGCAGATGGGGCTAGTTACTTCTTGGGAGAGGTAACTGTCAATTTATCTTTTGCTTTCTTGATACACTAACGGGGTAATCTTGTTTTGCTCTTTGTCTTTTTGCTTATTTTTCTTTTCTGCAGGTCATGCATCCCTATCGAGCCGAATCGGATGTAGAGCTCACTTTGTCAGTTGGCAACTACATTGTTGTACGAAAGGTCTGTGATATCAGCTCTTGTTCTTTCGGTGGATTTAAGTATATTCCTCGTATTGTTCTCTTGTCATTATATCCGCTATTTTCTCTCCATGTTGTTCTCCTTCGAGTTACTTACTGTGTGGTGAGTCGGTATATATACCATTCTTGCAACTTGCTTCCTACACTTTTTCTCAAGTGCGTTCCAAGGAACCTAAAATGGATGATAGATAGTTTTATTCTGTGTCCTATGATGTTTGTCCTGTCAACGTGAAAAATTATGGGTGATAGATAGTTTTATTCTTCGTCCTATGATGTTTGTCCTGGCAACATGAAAAATTCGGGTTTCTTTAGAGCAACGTATCATGTTTCTACACTTTAGGGGCCACAAGGAGCAAACCTATCTTTCATTTTCTCCAACTTGCAACATGTTGTCCACTACCTTTATGAATATTTTGTCGATAGTAATCCTAAATGCCATTTGACAGAAGATTGGTTCTTTGATATTGAAGGTGCTAAATAATGGTTGGGCTGAAGGCGAGTGCAAAGGGAAAGCGGGTTGGTTCCCTGTCGGGTATGTGGAAAGACGAGAACGCGTTCTTGCAAGCAAAGTGGCCGAAGTTTTTTAAGCCTCGGTTTCAAGCCAACGTTTACAAGTATTAACAAGTATTTAGATTAGCGTTTTTACAAAATTGCAAACATTTATTTTAGTGACAATTATAAGCAATCTTTCATATATTATCTTACATTCATAAACTTTGAATTACCAATTCAAATAAACAAATTCAACATTCAATTACGTATGCATGAACATCTCCTATATAATTTTGTATTTATATATTTTGAAATACTTATTTAAAAATAAGCATTGGGTATTATCTCATTCGCGCAATGCGCGTGAAAAATTAGTATCATATACACGGAACTAACTATATATTAGAATTCATTTAATTTTGAAAAAAATTGTAATATTTAGTTATTACAGGATTAGAGGATTCAGAACATTGAATTTGATGAAACTGCATACATACCTTGAAAACATCTTGCCTTTTTTTTTTTTTTTTTTTTTTTTTTTTTTTTTTTTTTTTTTTTTTTTTGCTCAGCCTCAAGTTTCACCATTCCCAGATTTTGAAAAAAGAATAAGAATATAGCACTGCAAAATTTTGCTATAAGGTTAGAGTAATTTTTTTTTCCCACTATGCTATAGTAAACCATAAATTCATAAGTTGTACTCTGTGTAATACTGTAATTTTTGTACAGAGTGTGCTACATAATAGCTGCATTTTTTAGCACATTGTGGAGTTTCAGGTACACAAAAGGGATAGTGAAGATGATAATACAGAGCTTTACCAAATGTGGAGGTGTTCTGTATTAGATGCTTAATCTTCAAGCAAATGTCATTTTCCTCCTCGTGAATGCTTTCTCGACGTGCCATAAGCATCTCCACCATTTTGCTCTACTCTCCGTATACTGAATTGTGAGGACTTATTTATAGTGTTGTAGGTTTATATAAATTTGTGTGTATTTGATATTAGTCTTGAGGATTGCAAAAGTTATTTCAGTTGCATTTACACTTATATTTATCGCTTGTAATAATGATTTAAGTATATGAGAATAAAAAATATCCTCTAAAATGGGATATTAAACAAAAATTTAGCGTTACAGACAATTCTCTTCATCTGCTCCCTTTCATTCTCACTTCTTCCCCTCTCTTTGTTTCTCTCTCGTGACTTGCCCTCTCCACTTTACTCTCTCTATATCTCAGATCTCATCCCTCACTCTCTGTGTCTCTCAGACTCTCACCTTCTCTAGTCTCCGTCTCTCACATCTCACACACTCTCCGCGGCTCCGCTTCTCACCCTGGCGTTTTCGATTCTCACCTCGGCGTCTCCAATTCTCACCCGACGTCTCCGATTCTCACCCTGGCGTCTCTAGCTCTCCGCCCTCCACTCTCTCAAGTCTCGCCTTTGCTTTAGTTACTTAGTCACTCCCAATGAGTCCCTCTCTCGCTTGAACTTTGAGTCGCCTCTGACCTCTTAATCACTCATTCTCTCAACTCTCTATTTAAGAAACCTTAGATCTCCTTTGGGGCTTCAACTAGACTTGTGAGTTGTGATCGTCGTCCACCAGCCCGCTACTCAAAGGTAGCTGCCAAAGCTTGTGCCCATGATAATCTAACAGATAACATTTACTTTATTTGTTTGTTTTTTTTTCTTCAGAAAATGAAATCCTTAATAGTTTTTTTTTTTTTTTTTTTAATTTCCCTTTTGTATTCTTGCCAAAGATTTGTTTATAATTTTTTTTTTCCAGAAAAATTTTCCCATATGTCAATGTATGTGTTTTTGTGTAATAGACAGTGGACTAAAAGCGACAAACGCTGAATAATAGTGGTCGGAATGTGGCAAAAATTAATAAGGTGGACTAAAATTGGCAATGACCCAATAACAGTAGGACCAAAAATGGAAATGCATGACTCCTAAAATTATCATACTTAGTACATAAATTTATTAACGCTAAAGACATATTGATATGATACTATAGCGAAATTAAAATGAAACTATAAAGTTGACAAAATGGAACTACAACGTTATTAAAGTGAAACTAACATCAAGCATTATCAATTGAAATTCACGTGTGCTCCAACTGACACTATAGTGTCTTATAACTGAAACTACTTCGAATCAAAATGAAACTGACCATAGTAATCCTAAAACAAATACAGAACTAAAATGCACGCACAAATGCAATTAAAACCTAGAATATGATCGTGATTACCAACAAAACTTTGAGAAGGAACATCATATACAATCGGTGAATTCGATTAATCAACAACCGGACGATTAATTTCAACTGCAACACATAGACATTGCAATATATAAAACAAGTATAATCATGGAATAACAATATCAAACAAACATATACCCTAGAAATTTAAAATTACACAATCAACTGAATAAAAGATACAAACCTAGGGTTAATGAACTGTGATCATCAACAAGATCATCAACTATCAACGAATTCAAATCAATCTCATCAGTCGTATTGCTTTTACCTAATGTTTCATCTATGATTCGCACACAGGAAAAATCGATCTCTACTCTATGAGCGAAGAAAGAACAACACAGGCGAACGCGACTGGAAAAACAAAGATGAATGACAGAAATTGGTCATCTGTGATAGTTAACGGCGACATCAGACCCGTGCCAATAAGTCGAACTAAAACGATGACGTTTAATGCTTTGGACCACAACTCATTGTGGACCGCGGTCCACGGTAAAATTTGTGTTCCTCCTACAATGCTTATTAGGTGAACCATGGTCCACACAACTATATAGATCATGTATAGAGTACATAATTTTTATGTGTAGGATACATTATTTTCTATACATGAAGTACATTACTTTTATACGTAATATTCATTATTTGAATATGTACAAAAAAGTAAGAAAACAATAACTTGATGGTTCATTAGTTATGTGCATAAAGTTTCATTATTTGAGCATGTACAAAATGATTGAAGGTTGATTATTTAGGTATGTATATTTTAAGTTTATTTATGTTTTACATGGGGTTCATTATTTGTATAATATAACTGAACTTATTTAGCACACGCTACTCTTTACATAGAAATCTAATATTCAATAAATCAAAGCTCATTATTTGTATGCATAAATTCATTATTTATCTTCATAAAATAAACTATTTATGCGAATGTGTTTTGATATATCTTCCATAGAAAATTTGCCTTCCTTCTACCTAAGAAAAGAATAAAATAGCGTCTTTTAAAGAGGCACGTACTTCAGCTCAGATTTATATTGCCCCGGCCTTTTTTTTTTTTTTTTTTTTTTTTTTTTTTTTTTTTTTTTTTTTTTTTTTTTTAAGTGCTAGTGACTCTATTACAATGTAATATTTGTTCATAAACTACTTTCTCAACTTACTGAAACACAAAGAGACGTGCTACTGACTCTATTACAATGTAGTATCTGTTCTTAAACTACTTTTTCAACCTACTGAAACACAAAGAGACAACAGCGTTTCTATTGAGGCTCGAACCCACCCCTACCACATGGGGTGCAACCGGATGCCACTAGACCACATGGTCATTGGCAATAAACTCTGATGCCACTAGACAACCGGCCCACAGAATCAAGTTGCCCACTGGCTTGCGACAAAGAGTGGAATGGATCCTGAATTGGTGTTGCTGCCGGCTTGTCCTCATAGAGAGTTGGATTTGCTTATCCAAAATGATATTGTAGGGGTGCCTTGTGCCCGTGGGGATTGATTTTTGCTTTTTGCTTTCCGGGGCTCCGCCCTTCCTTTTATCAAAAAAAAAAAAAATTAAAATAAACTGTGTGATTTGTTCTCCTTGTAATTGTCATGACACCTGAGCTTATAAATACTGCTAGTTTGTATGATTTGGCAAGAATATTCGCACTAGTCATAATTTGACAGATTTTATTTAGATATCACTTCTAGATTGAGTAAAGTTCAAATTTGAGTTTAAGGAGATGCCAGGTTTTGTTTATAGAGTTAATCACAATTTTGGCTTGCCAATTGTTTCCGACTATCAATATATTCCTTAGTGATTTTCACATTTTTAAATTTATCAATTTGGTCCCTGGAAGAGTTTAACAGGACCAGATTTTGGACTGTGCAAGCAGCCCAACAGCACAGGGCCTCAAATTTTAGAGGGCCCAATATTTAATTTTTACCTAACTAGTTAAGAAATTAAAAAACTATAAATTTTGTATTAGTTCTTAAAGATTTCAATGGAGAAATGGTAAAAATGTTTGTTTGTAATATTTTATATTGGAGATCAAGGGTTCGAATCTTGCCCTTTGCACACACTTTCCTTTTTGTTTTTTTTTTTTTACCTTTTGCCTTTCTCTTTGCACACAACAACATTTTATCACCTTATTATTATTATTATTATTATTATTATTATTATTATTATTATTATTAGAAAAAACCTTTTTTTTTAAATCCTTTTGCCTTTCTCTTTGCACACAACAACATTTTATCACCTTATTAGTATTATTATTAGAAAAAATTATGGTATTGATTTTAAAAATTGCACTTTTAGTAGGGCCTCATTTATTGGCTGCATATGTTTTTAGAAATAAAATTAGTTTTAACTTTAATTAGTTTATCAAAATCAAAATAATTAAATTGATTACATATGTTTTTTAGAAATGAATTAGTTTTCACTTTAATTAGTCTTTTAGAATTGTCCATTTTAATCCTACTTGAAATGGAAAATTTTTGGGTGAAAAATTGAAGGAAAATCTGCCGGTTTTGTTTTTCCAGCGAAAAAGTGCTGGAAAATTCGCCGGAATTTTTTCCGGCGACTAGTTGACTGAAAAGGGACCATTTTTGCAACAAAAACAATAGTCGTGGACCAATATTGCAAAATTTGAAAGTTGTGGACCAATCCTACAAGTGACACCATAGTCGTGGGACTAAAAGTGCAAAAAACTCGTAAGTTGTGTGATGGTTCATGATATAACTATTGCCTATTGGTGGAAGAGAAGAGAAAGCAATTGTGTAGGGAGAGGAAAAAAAAAAAACTTATTTTTTTGAATACAACTGACCCTATTACATTGTAGTATCTGTTCATACATACTTTTCTCGAGATCTCCACCTCCCATCTAAGGGTGGCCACTACATGCCAATTGAGCACAAGGTGCTTGGCAAAAAAAAAAAAAAAAAAAAAAAAATTACAACAAAATACAAGAAATCAGAATGGCGTGTTTGTGGCTGCTGGGAATGACCGAGTTCACTGCATTCAACACCCCTTCTTGGCCAAAACTACTTACTCTATCCTGTCAGGGCTTGAGCAATATCATCTTGGAATTTCACTACTTGTGCCTGTCACCGTATCAATAGCAAAATTTCAGATTTTTCTTTAACTGGGAATGTAATTAAAGATTGTTTAGCTTTGCTGCAATCCAGGGCACATATTAAGATTTGTCATTTAAGAGATCAACCAACCATCTGCATGACATTTTCTTCCAAATAACCCGCATGGACTGCTCAGTTGGTCACAAACATAAAGTTTAAGAAGAAAGATCAGGGATCGAGTCTCAGTAATGACAGTGCGAGAACAACCTCTCAAAGTGAGGGGCTCCTTGTACGCAATAAACAAAGATCTAACCTATGTGTTCAGTTGATTTAATTACATCCTCCTAGGTGCTCCGTCGGGCTGGGACGCGTAGACCTATGTGTTCAACTGAATTACATCTTCTCAGGTGTTCTGTCGGACCGAACAATGAAATTTGGTGAATTTCATACCCCATTCTCCTAGGTGCTCTGTCGGGCTGGGACGCGTAGACCTATGTGTTCAACTGAATTACATCTTCTCAGGTGTTCTGTCGGACCGAACAATGGAAATTTGGTGAATTCCATACCCCATTCCCATCCATCACATATCTATAAAGAGTGATTGTAGGCGCATCTTGGAATTTTCATCATCCCATTCAAGCCCATCCCACCAATTCTGTTCGCCTTCTATCACTTGGATACTATCTGCATTTTGAATACCAAGAGGCAGCTTCCGCAACATATTGCATCCTTTCACTTCAACCACCTTTAGACTTTCCCATGATGACACATCTGCTTCGCAAATTGCTTCTAGTGCGGGGAGTAGAATCAAATGAATGGATTGCAAGTTTGGAACAAAGTTATCTGATGTTGCATTATTCTTCAACACTTGTGTCAGTTTCATGCAACTTTCTATATCGATTTGTTCCACTTTTTCAAGCTTTCCTTCATCTGTTCTCACCAAATTTTCCAGTTCATCACAGTAACAAACTCGTATGTATTTGAGCTTAGTGAATTGCAGCCCAAGCAAATTGCTCAAGTCTGAAAGGCTTTCTAATCCACCCAAGTCGAACAAACTAAGTTTCTCTAAATTTGGTAACAAATCAAATTGCGCAACACATTGCCCTGCTGGTTGGACACAAGAAATGCAACAATTAGACATGCTTAAGTCCTTTAAGTCAGCAAAGGGACCAAGGTTGATGCTGTTCCTAACCAAGTTCCCAAGCATGAGATCAACTTCCTTACACTCGTCAATTTTGCACAAAAAAGCATTTACTAACAACCACCCAACGGATTCATCTCCGGAGAAATGAATGTCGTACAAACATACTTCCTTGCTATTAACAACTGGATATGATTTTTGTCTTTTAACCTCGCGGTTAGGACAGACATCAATAGTAAAATTGTTAATTCTCCCGAGCCAGGAAACATGTCCGGTGGTGAAATGAGGGATGTCTTCTAAGACGATGTAAAACGCGTTTAATTGATCCAGGCATAGCAACTCCTCAAACGGTATGCTCCTCGTTCCCCATCTAGCAGCACTGCTTATCATATTTAGGAACTCCAGATTACACAAGTTGGAAATTTTCTCGACACAAATTTTCTGCAACTTATGAGTGTGGGATAAGCTTAATTGTCGTAGCCTCGTCAACCTCTCAAAGTCTTCTGGCAATTCAGCGATAGCAGTGTCGCTACAATCAAGTACTTGTAGCTTTCCGAGCGTTGCCAAGGGTGGCAACTCGGACAATTCTTTACACCCTTCCAAAACGAGGGCTCGAAGCTCACCAAGTTGAAGAAGAGAGGGTGGCAAGAATTTGATTTTGCTCCCACTCAAGTCCAAGATTCTTAGCACTTGAAATCCTTGTAAAAAGGAGTTAGGCACTTCAAGTAGGTTCTTGTTACCTTGCAGAAATAAGGTGGATGCTTCGACAACACATTGTTGTGCCTCGCAGTTTGGCAGACTTGCTATATTATTATTCATGAAAGAAACTCTCTTCACTTTGCCCGAGCGAAAATTCAAGAGATGCTGCTGTGATATTCGTGTCTCACCCACCCCGGCACGAATAAAGGATTTGCACCTATCCTCGTCTTCTAAGGAGGATGCTATCCATATCCCAACATCGCGAACTACATCATGCATCTTCACAGTATTTGGATTAATAAAACCTCTTTCCAACAAACAAGAGTCTTTTAGGCTCTCAACTATTGTAACACATCTATCATATAATTGCTCATAACTGTGTAGCTCATCAAGTAAACCACCTTCAGCAAGCCAGTATTGGACTAGCATATGAGTATCAACTTCATAGTCCTCCGGGAACAAGCAGAAAAATAGAAAGCAAGGTTTCAAATGCTCACCTTCTAAAGAATCATAGCTCCACTTGAGAGGATTGTACACCTTTTCTTCAACCCCTTGAATACGACGAGGCACTGATCTCCTTAAGGCATCCAGTGCATCTTTCCACAACGCAACGTTTCTCTTCCTCCGCATAGATGCCCCTACCACAATTATTGCAAGGGGCAATCCGTCGCATTCCCTAATAACTGCCTCCACCCACGGCTTGATTTGGTCATCACTCATCACTTCTTCCCCGACATGTCGAGAGAACAAACTCCAAGCTTCTTCTTGGCTCAGCCGGCTCAGTTCAAAATCGGTGTCAGTCAACATTTGTCGACAAACATCTAAAAACCTTGAGGTTAGTATGAGCTTACCCCCGGGATGGTTTTCGAGGCGAGGAATCCCTACGAGGTCGAGATTGACCTCGTCCCATACGTCGTCCAGAATCAGAAGAAAGCTTTTTTCTTTCTCCAGTCTGTTGTGCAGTCGAGTGGCTACTCCGTGTTCACTCTCTTCCGCTGTGATCTTCATATTCAATCTCTCCGCGATTTGTGATTGGATGGCTTTTAAGCTCTTCTGTTGGGATACCACAACCCATATCACAATGCTGAAAAGCTGATGATTTGCTGTCTTGCTAAGCTCGTTGTTCAGATTCTTGATGAGAGTAGTTTTGCCAATGCCTCCCATGCCCCAAACGCCAATCCTCTTAGCCTCACCATTTCTCAGCAAATTCATCATATCAGACAGATTTCTCATACATGTTGGTTGACCTTCGATTGATGGCACAGGAATTTGCTCAACTGGTTTAGGCGCAGGATTATTCACACCCACTGTCCTGTTCTCAAACTCTCTTCCAGCTTCCATGAGATTCTTTGCTTCCACTCGCAATTTCGCGATATTTTTGCTCAATTTGCAATCCACTGATGAGCAGATGCAACCTGAGGGACTAGTTGTTGTTGTATCGCCATTTGCCATTATAGCTGACTGCAGAGGACTGAATTCATTACTCAAACTTTCAACTCTCCTTAACCATTCCTCCACTTGAACTCTTGGTAGGTGATGCTGAAGCTCATCATCTTCTAGGAGTTGTTTGAGTTTCAATAGAGATTCCATGTTTCTCTCAAGATCCTTGTAATTGGAATGGTTCTTCAACACATTCTTGATCTTAGCGCAGATGGATCTAAACAGAAAGCGAATTGGTTCTGTCAGAGCTGAACCAACAATTGCAGCCACAACTTCCATACTATACCACAATTCAAAGGAAGTTGAAGATTCACTGGAAAAATTTTGAGATTTTTTTTTAATTTTTTGGAACTAAAAGTAATGAGGGACAACAACACAGAATATTGATGGGCAAGACGCAAGACGACTGTGCTGGAATTGACCCAGTGTGAAGAGATTGGCTAGTTGATGGCAATTGAACTATTGAAGTCTACATTTTTTAAGTTCGATCTTGGCTCCATTTTCACGGCAAATTATATCATCCACCATTGTTTGAATCATTTATTATTATAATATTGTATGTTTTAAACTTTTAATTTAATGACCTAATGAATTTGTAATCCTAATTTATGATTATATTTAATGAATAATTATTTAAAATTAGTTTGCCGCTTTCCTTTTGAGTCTTTAACTATTCATTGATGAAGTTGCATTATCGATAAAATGAATAATCTTTTGTATTGTGAAAATAAATGTCTAATATTTGCAATTTTAGGTTTATCCGTATTATTATGCACTTGCGTTATTATTGTAAACTAGTAAATTAGGGATAAAAATTTGTATTATATATTTAGATAATAAAAATAAAGATGAAATTATAACCATTTTAATATTTGAAAGTGCACTTTTTTTGGTAAGTATGGAAGGAGGCTGATAAGACTATATTCTTTTGGAGTGTTGCCTTCACTTTGTGAATCTCCAATTGCCCCATGACTTCAATCGGGGTCACGAAATTCAATCCAATAATTACAGTTTCTTCTAGTTAACCTGTGCATAAACTCTCAAGGGATGTGTGATATGCTCCCAAGATACCCATTATTTGAGTACATATTAGGGTTCTTTGCAACGTTTTTAGTATCTTTACATGATAAATTTGTGATCAAATATGCTTTAAATCCACTAATCGCACGCAAATAGGGATGGCAATGTGCTCCGTCCCCGTAAGGAACGGGGACGGGGATGGGGAAAATTTTCGGGGACGGGGACGGGAATACCCCTCCCCGCCCCGCCCCGTCCCCGAATATATATATATATATATATATATATATATATATATATATATATATATATATATATATATATATATATAAATAAAGCATAGCAGCTGCATTACGTGTACTGCATTAGACATGAATTACATATATACATATTACAAAGTGATGGATTTTAATAACCCGGGTGGTCCGAATTACAAAACCCAATTAAATAAAGGGGTATGACAAGTATGAGATCAAGGTATACCTCGGAGGTAACTATGTATTGGCTAACAGATAGAGCAATTACAAGATAATGCATGTGTAATGACCATACAAGAATGCTTAGGACCCATTAGATATCCCTGTAATGGCAATACAGTACAGTATTTATACTATAGACATGTGCTAACAAACTCCCCTAAAGTAATGGTAGGCCACAAGACTAAGTCGAGGCCCATGTAATGGGCCCGTGAGACTAAGTCAAGGCCCATCATTTTGGGCCCAGAGATGGGCCCCGGGTTCGAGACTCCTCTTCGGCTACTCGAGTTATGCACTTTCGGACCCCGGGTCTCTATTCTTATTGGACCGTTTCCAATATCTCCATCATCAGTCCCCCACTCTCCGAGCTGCGAGAAGTCGTCAGCGAAGGAGAGTAGACACTCCGGCCCGTCCTCGTACGTTCTCGGCTATGTTGGCATTATGGGCCAAGCCTCTCGGCCGGGGGCACTTGGCCTCTTTCTTAGCTTCATCTGTACGCCCTTCGTCCCAAACTCGGAGTCGACTTGGGGTAGTTAACACCATGGATCGTTTTTTTTTTTTTTTTTTTTTTTTTGCATAGTTATTTGGCCGAGGGTACTCTCGAACCAAACACTCTTCCGTCGGGGTTCGTACGCGAGGACGGACCTCGTGCCCCCTTAGGGTGATAGCTTTTTGACCCGAGTTGCTTGACAGCGGGCCGTTGGGCTCTTCCGTCGGGGTTAGTACGCGAGGACGGACCTCGTGCCCCCTTAGGGTGATAGCTCTTTGACCCGGGTCTCTTGACAGCGGGCCGTTGGGCTCTTCCGTCGGGGTTAGTACGCGAGGACGGACCTCGTGCCCCCTTAGGGTGATAGCTCTTTGACCCGGGTCTCTTGACAGCGGGCCGTTGGGCTCTTCCGTCGGGGTTAGTACGCGAGGACGTCTCCTCGTGCCCCCTTAGGGTATAATTGGAAAGGTCGGGTAAGTACCCCCTCCCCCTCCTCAAAAGAAAACAAAACATGAAAATGAAACATCCATGGTGATGTTATTTTCCTTGAGTTTATTAAAACGGAGGGGACGGACCACCTCCTAACAAAATAGATTGCTGGCTACGTTTATTGAAATGCATAAGATCGACCACCTCCTAATAACTACGGCTGTCTTTTTGATTCCCCCGGGCGGTCCCGACCCCTGCTGGGGTCGGGAATTTGATGCACAGGTGCTCCATGGAGATTAAGCACCTAAGATCTTCTAGGGCAGGCCGACCGAGTATTATGTTATGAGCGCAATTGATCTTGACCACCACAAACTCGACCTCCCACCTCTTGACATGGGGAGGGGTGCCTATCTCCACCTCCAGGTTTATGGACCCCTCCGTCTCAATAGAGTCCCCTGTGAAGCCCGCTAAAGGGGTCCGCACTTGCCCCAACTGCTTTCTCGATAGGCCCAGCTGGGTGAACGTGTCGTAGTACATGACATTTACCGAGCTGCCTGTGTCCACGAGCACCCGGTGCACTATCACATCACTGATTTCCACCTTGATGACTAGGGCATCACGATGGGGGAGGGGGCCATCAGGTAGGTCAGCATCTGTGAACACGATAGGTTCACGCCTCGGCCTCTTCTCGTGCGGGGGTCGCACGACCTCTCCAACATATAGGCTTCTCGCCCACCTCTTTCGTTCTGCCGGCGTGTCCCCACCTTCTGGCCCCCCAAAGATAACATGGATGACCTGTTTCTTCCGGGGTGCGGGGTTGTCGAGCTCCTTCTCTTCATCCTCAGTGAGCTGACCCAGTTCTCGTTTACGGTGTGCTGATGTGGATGGCACGGATCCACCCCCTTTCTTCCATACGTTGCCTTGGTTTTTGCCCTGGCCCCCCGGCCTGTTGACAAACTGGCCGAGGTACCCCCTTTGGATGAGGTCCTCGATTTGACGTTTGAGGTGGATGCATTCGTCTGTGTCGTGCCCTGTCTGGCGGTGGAACCTGCAATATTTACTGGGGTCCACCTTGGGGGATATCTTCATGCACTCCCCTGGGTACTGCACGATCCCTTGGCCTTCCGCGTGGTCCAAGATAGTGCTTACGGGCTGTGTTAAAGGGGTGAGGAAACGCGTAGGGGTTAACCGAGGTCCCTCGGCAAACTCGCGGCGGGGTGGCCTTGGTGCCCGGCGCCCCTCTTGGGGTGCTTTGTCTTCCCGACCCCTCCCCTCCTCCTCCTCCTTCTTCCGCTTCTCGGCCACTTCTGCCTCTGCGAACCGTGTGGCCCGGTCCATCAGCTCGTTGTAGGTCTTAGGGGGGTACCGGATGAGGTCCCGGTAAAACGGGCCGGACCGCAGGTTATTCCTGAAGATTATTATGGCTGCTCTGCTCTATTCTTATTGGACCGTTTCCAATATCTCCATCACAAAGCATACTGCCATGCATACTGCATTACACGTGGATTACATATATACATATTACATAGCATACTGCATTACACACATACATGGATTACATATATACATATTACATAGTATACTGCCATGCTTTATATATATATATATATATATATATATATATATATATATATATAGGGTCATGTTCAGGTGTGGCCGCGCCCTTACGTGCGGTCGTGCGGTTTACACCACTCAATGTTAAGAAATGCACCACTCAATGTTACGAAATACACCACTGAATACATTGAGTGGTGTGTTTCTTAAATATGAAATACACCACTCAATGTTATTGAGTGGTGCATTTCGTAATATTGAGTGGTGCATTTCTTAACATTGAGTGGTGTAAACCGCACGGCCGCACGTAAGGGCGCGGCCACATTTGAATAAAATTCTATATATATATATATATATATATATATATGGTATTTAAATTTTGAAACTAGGACTTATATTTAAAAAAAAATTATTATTATAATTTATATTTATTTAATATTTTGACTCGGAGTTGACGGGGAATGGGGAATCCCCGTCCCCGCCTAATTCCCCGCGGGGACGGGGATGGGGAGTATTTTCAATTCCCCGCCGGGGACGGGGACGGGGAGTATACTCCCCGCCCCCGCCCCGCCCCGTTGCCATCCCTACACGCAAAGCTACCTTTAGCATAAATTGAGATGATACAGGAGTCCTGGGAGCCAATAGGAACGAAAACCGAGCTTAAGGAACGAACCAGGCAGGATCGGAGCCCCGAAGGACCCAAAAGGACCTCCACACGCGTGGTGGTGCGCGTGGCCACGTTCCAGTAGCCATCCACGCACGGTCACACGCGTGTGGAGGGGCGTGGAGATGACACTGCGCGAAAATTCTCCTAGGGCTACATTTCGGAGACTATTTAAACCCCCTTGATAGAATTTCAGGAGGGGGTTCACTTGAATAATTTCTAGGATCATTTTAGAGAGTTTTTCCACATTTTCATTTCTTAGAATAGTTTAGATAATTCTCCTTGTAGCAAGACAACAAGCTTGGATTGAAGGATCACTTCAACTCTAGGTGATTTCTATTACGTCTTAATCTATTTTATTATTTTGTTCTTGGATTGAATTAGCTATTGTCTTGAATTTCTTATCATGAGTGGCTAGTTTAATCTAGGGATTTGGATTGTGTGAAGATATGTTGCTAGTGTGATGATTTTATATCTTATTTTGGATCTAAATGCTTGGATTGTTGGGTTATCTATTCTTGTCTATTGATTGTTGTTTTGATGATATGTTGTTTGGATTTGGCCAATCTAGATGAGAGATTGAGCTCTTGACTCTTTCATGTCTTTGATTAGAGTTAGGATTGAAGCTTTGTAACAATCATAGATCCTATGGACTTCTTAAGAATAGTAAGAAAGTGTGTAGCTAAAGTGTTTGATAAAATGTCTTTTAGAACTTTGGATGCTTGAAGGCATTCCTAAGTCCATGAAGCCCTAGTACACAAAGATGGAAGAGGACTAAGAACACACACCCTTGAATAGCCAACATCTTTGCTTCGTTTATCAATTACCTTAGACACACTAGGATGCAACATAGATGAGCAATATCGAATCCCTACCTCTTTACATACATTTCAATCTTACTTGTTTTACCCTTTTTCTCTCACAAACCTTATGAACCTTTTCACTCCCAAATCGTCATTCACCACTTTCAAATCTATTGCACGACTCAATCACGTGAATGCTTGAACACTTGACACACCTTCACGTCCTTCCTTCGAGACCGACACTCGGGGAGTCATTGACTTTCCGTTTTAGCACACACACATCTTTTGATGATTCACCCCTACACAAAGCTACATCTTCAAAATGGCGCCGTTGCCGGGGAAGACAATAGGTTGAAGAACCACAAGTTAACAGAGCAAACCCACAAGAACACATTCGTGAAGAAGAATACTATGGAATACCTCAGGAACCGCAGAGATCAATCGCAGACTATATGACTCCGGATTTCAACATGCACAACTCTATCTATGTACCACCGATTGAAAACGTCAACTTCCATGTACATCCAACTATACTCACTTTGGTCCAAAATAGCCAATACTCAGGATTGCCATCCGAAGATCCTAATGCACACATAACAAGGTTTATACGAGCATGTGGAATGTACATACAAGAAGGCGTTAGTGAAGAGATAATTCGACTTAAGTTATTCCCATTTTCGGTTATAGGAGAGGCAACACGTTGGCTAGAAAGCCAAGATGACAATCATTTCAGATCATGGCAGCAGCTACATCGTGAATTCATGAACGAGTTTTTCCCCATCACTAAGACCATGAGGATCCGAAGGCAAATACAGGAATTCAAGCAAGGAAGGGCTTGAAAGTTTGGGACGTAATTAGTTCATTCTACGGAGGGCTAACTGATGAAGGAAAGATGTTACTTGACTCATCCTCCAGCGGTGCCTTTGTCTCCTTAGCTTTTCCCCGAAGCTGAAGAATTGATCAAGAGGATATCTAAGAATACCTCTTGTTGGTATGACCGACGAGGAGAGCACGGAGGCATGTATGAGATTAATAGCCATGTGGCGAGTGAGGCGAAAATAGAGGCAATGAATCATGAGATCAAGAAGTCACAGGCCATGGTAGAAAAAATGGAAGGAAAACCCAAGCCTTGTATAGCTTTGGCACTTTACTGTAACATCTGTGGAGGACCACATGATACTAATATCTGCACTTCACCGTCCGCATCCGAACAGGTTGAGGCGGTGGATTATCAAAGGAACTCCAACTACAATACCTATGGACAAAATCAAAGATCGAACAACAATTGGAAACAGGGCGAGGGATGGAACAACAATGATGGATATCAAGCGCGAGGACAATACAATTATGGAAACAAGCCTGCTTATGGACAAAATGACAAGGGCAGATTGATGTATAATCAAAATCAAGGCAATGGAGGCCAAATGACCCAATTCAGGCCGCAATACAACTCTCAACTTGACTTTACTCAACAGAGAATGGATGACATCCGGGAAGTAGATGAAAGGCTTACCAGGACGATCATGGAATTAAAGAATGATCGGGCAAATCTTAAACAATAGATTACTCAAGAAATCAGACAAGAGATTTCTAGTCTTAGACAAGAGTTCAAGGCTACACTCAAGACAATTGAGAATCAGATTTCACAAATGTTCAAAATGATGTCTGAGAGACATTACGGGTAACTCCCTAGTAACACAGAGAATAATCCAAAAGAGAGAGTCAATGCTATTGATGCCAAGGAAGAAGAACACGAAAAGTGTGACCCAATGGATGTTATTTGCGGAATATGCCAATGTAGGAAAAAAGGAAAGGTAGAAGAGACTGCCTCTTGTAGTCCCAATCTTGAATCAAAGACTGCGATCGCTTCGTGCAAAATTTCAATGAAGGAAAGCAATGAGAAAACCACTTCTGAAAACCACCCCAAAGAGAAGGAGCTATCACGAGACAAAACCAAAAATTCAAAGGAGAAGGACGCGGCAAGAGAATGTACAATTAATGCTTTTATCCGAAAATTTCTCAATAACAAAGAATGCCGCGAGTTGTTTGAAGAAGAAGACAAATGTGATAATTTTACTTGTTTAAGCCAAGAGTCTTCGACTTGTTTGACTACGGGTCACCCCATAAAGAAGGGCGACCCGGGAGCTTTGGTGATTCCTTGTTCTATATAAAGCCAAAGCATAAATAAACATAGACCACGGTGTGGCTAATCACCGGATGCAGAATATAAAGCCAAAGCATAAATAAAAATAGGAAAAAACCTTACCTCACCACAGAGTTATCCACGTCCGTAAACAAATCCCGAATCTAACTAATTACCTACAAGTTTTATTTGTGAATTAATATAATTCGAAATTATAAATAATTCCTAAAAATACATAATAATTTATAAAAATTCAAAATTATGAATTTATAGGGCCTAAAATACATAATAGTTCCTTAAATTCGAAATATATTATAAATAATTCCTAAACATACATAATAATTTCTTAAAATTCTAAATTATAAATTTATAGGGCCAAAAATACATAATAGTTCCTAAAATTCGAAATATATTATAAATAATTTCAAAAATACATAACAATTTTCTTAAAATTCAAAATTATGAATTTATAAGGCCTAAAATACATAATAATTCCAAAAATTTGAAATATATTTTAAATAATTCCTAAAATACATAATAATTTCTTAAAATTCGAAATTATGAATTTATAGGGCCTAAAATACATAATAGTTCCTAAAATTCGAAATATATTATAAATAATTCCTAAAAGTACATAATAATTCCTAAAATTCGAAATATATTATAAATAATTCCTAAAAATACATAATAATTTTCTTAAAATTCAAAATTATGAATTTATAAGCCAAAAATACATAATAGTTCCTAAAATTCGAAATATATTATAAATAATTCCTAAAATACATTAAAGTTTCTTAAAATTAAAAATTATTAATTTATAAGACCTAAGATACACAATAAACCCTAAAATACATAATAATTTCTTAAAATTCGTAACATATAAACAAATAATTCGAAAATTGAAATATAATAAAAAATAGTATGTCTTACCGGCGGTGGAGGAGGCGGCGTGCGGTGGTCGCAGTGGGCGGCTGTGGTGAGCGGTCGCGGTGGGCGGCTGTGGCGGGCGGTGGGCGACTGTGGCGGCCGAGTGCTGCAGCGACGGAAGGCGGTCGCGGTGGGCGGTTATGGCGGGCGGTGGCTGCAGCGACGGGAGCGGCGGCTGTGGTGGGAGGTGGACGATTGTGGCGGGCGGTGGTTGACGCGGTCACGGTGGGGAGGGCGATGGCTGTGTGGGGAGGGTTTTTAATTTGGTTATCAGATCTGGTTTCGGCTATGTGTAATGTTTATTAAGAACCTACGACACAACAAACGCTGTAGGATTTTATTTTATTATTATTATTTTTAAAATCAGAAAATCTGAATTAAAAAAACAAAATTATATATATACGATGTCGACGTCGACGTCATATTTATTTTATTTTATTTTATTTTTTAATTATACTATACGGTGTCGGTTCTTAGCCGAACCGACGTCGTAAGGTATATTTAAAAAAAATAAAATAAAATATATACGACGTCGGTTTTATACGAAAACCGACATTGTATCCATTTTAAAAAAATTCTAAATATAAGTAATTTTTTGACGTCGGTGTAACCCCTCGGTTTTTCCGACAAAGTTAAGATTCGAGAATATCGATATAAATTTTTTTTTTAAGCTATGACATTTAAGAGAAGGCTTCTCGGTGCTCGAAAGAAGTTTTTTTTAAAAGATTAGTTATCGATAAGCTGCGAACTACGTACCGGTCACAAACCGAGAAAATTTTAAGGATATAGATTCAATTCGAATTTTCTAGAATTTAGATTATTAAGTATCATACGATTAAGCCTGAACTTCTAGTTAGTTCAAGAAAATTTTTAAATGGACTGTAAGGGATAAATTGTTACGAACTCTGTACCTATATTTTGCGAGATACCGAAAAATTTCCAATTTTGGTGATTTGCGACGGGATTATTTTTAGGATAATTTTGGTATTAGAATTTTCCCGAATTAAGTTATAATCCTCCGAGCATTCATCTGATTTAACCATAAACTGGCCAATTAAGTTGTGATCTTTTAAGGACTCCATAGGGTGTTGACATGTGACAAGCAAATCTAGACTAAGATTGATCATTTAATGCTAGCATTAATGAGGTATGGAGGCATTGCACTTGCTTGCTTGATCTTCAAGAACAAGATCTACACTATCACACTCATATCTCTCTCTCTCTCTCTCATTTTCGAACCACACTCAGGGCCGGTCCTGAGCACGGGCGGGCTGGGCGACCGCCCAGGGCCCCATGCTAGAAGGGGCCCATTCATATATATGTATATGTATACATATATATTATAATGTTATAATTATATTAAAAAACAATCCAATGGGGTAGCTCAAGTAGTAAGTGAGCTCTCTTTATAAGAAAGAATTTTGGGAGAATGTGGGTTCGATTCCCACAAATGACAATTTCTCTTAGTCTGGCTCCCACAAAATTGTGGTTGCAGCTAAAGACTGAGGAGAACTTTTTAAAAATATTTGTTTTCTTCTTTTTTTTCTTTAACGTAGCTAATATAATCACAAAGAGGGGATATAAATATAATCTAATGAAAATTTGAAACAATCTAAAGAAAACAAATGTATTTCATGTTATTTGAGATTATTATTTTTTAGTATTATTAAATTTTAATTTTTTATATAGGGCCCATTTTTTTTAATTTCGCCCAGGGCCTCCAAAATGTTTGGACCGGCCCTGACCACACTTAGGAAGAAGAAGAAAAAAAAATTAGTTTGGTCTTCCATTGTGATCAAGGAGCTCCCAAGCATTTTCCAACCCAAGAGACTAAGTGTAGGTAAGACCTTAGACCTTGTTGGATTAAATCATCTCTAGAACTTAAGTGTTAATGTTTAGTGCATGAAAAATATTGTTATTGTGGTGATATTTTTAGGGTCTTTGAACTCAAAGGAAGGATCTAGCACTTCTTCGGTTTAAAAATCTTCCATCAAGGTAAGGAATCCCTTAAGTTGGCTCAATCACTTGAAGGTAGACAAATGCTAGTAAATTACATGATTAGGAATTTTTACATGAAAATTATGTGCTATGTTATAGATCTAAAAGTTGGCTCAAAATCTCTACCTTGATTTTTGGTAAATTTACTAGGCATGTCCATAGCTAATTTATGCATGTATATGTTGTATTTATGCCCCTATAGGCTTATATATACTTGTGAAAATAGTGAAAAGAAATAAGGATAGTCTCTGGCAGTAACTTCCGAGATTTACTGGGAAAAATCGGTAAGGTATTTTAATCCCATTTTTTTTAGACATGTAGTTCTATAAGTGTAGAACCCGCATATAAAATTTCATAATGATCGGAGTAGTATAAGTATGGTTTTCGAATTTTTTTCCAAAACTGGTCCAGAGAGAAAAACTCTGGACAGCACACTGCCAAGGGCAAAAATGGAATTTTCTGTGTTTATTCGTGGATCAAAATGACCAAAACTTTTTATGGACATCAAGTACTATAAGTTGGGGTTCAACCATAAAAATTTCAAATGAAAAAGAGTTCGGGAACTATTTTTACCGGCTCGATCTTTCGGACTGCGCCAAGCTGAAATTTTCTGAAAAAGAATGGTTAGAGACAATTTTGACAAATATATTTTGTAATAAAATTAGTAACGAGATTTTGGGATGTCACAATCCCTTTGGAAGAAAAATTGTGTTTTAAGGAATAATGTGACTCTCATTACTTGGATTTCCGTAATAGGATTAACACTAAACCAAAGTGTGTATTTTTGGGGAAATATATTTGATCAAGTATAATGGTCATGGAGTCGTGTGATAATAATGAATGGTGAGGGAGTCTGTATGATTAATCTATACTGCAGAGCGAAGTTTCTTCGCTGAGTGAACGGTGAGGGGTCTGTATGATTAATCTATACTGCAGAGCGAAGTCTATTCGCTGAGTGAATGGTGAGGTTTTGTATGATTGATTCATACTCCAGAGCGAAGTCTATTCGCTGAGTGAAGTGTGAGATTTTGTATGATTGATTCATACTGTAGAGCGAAGTCTATTCGCTGAGTGAAGTGTGAGATTTTGTATAATTGATCCATACTGCAGAGCGAAGTCTATTCGCTGAGTGAATGGTGAGATTTTGTATGATTGATTCATACTGCAGAGCGAAGTCTATTCGCTGGGTGGAGTTGTGAGAACTAACTGTCGGGTGTCTCGAACAGTAGCGTGGGCGTTGTGTTTCTCACGTGTGAATTAATGGCTGTGTTGTGTGCCGAAGTTACTTATTTAATGTGGTATTGCTTGTCGTTAGATTGATTGCAGGTAGACTGCGACCGTTGGGTAACGTTTATCTTACCTTACTTATTACTGATTGTTATTTTCGAAAACCTTTGTTTACTTTCGAGTGACAATGGATTTCCTTACTTAGCCGTCGTGCTAACTACACTTCATTGTGTCATTTATTAGATGCAGTCTAGCGTGTGCCCCTGTGGCCGATGAGCTCTAAATAGGATGGGAGTCGAGGTTGAAGATTACTCTATCCTAGAATAGACACCCTGGAGGGATTATTTCCATATGTACATATCTGGATATTGATATGGTTATTTGAGGTTGTAAGTTTAGCCTTAGCGTTTGGGTATAGGAAAGATACCTAAGCGTGGCGGTAACACCCAATTTTCTGCTGGTTAGACGCTTCCGCAATGTATTATATTTTAAGGATTTTGTAATAAATCCAAGATGTGAAAATTGGGGTGTTACAGTCGGTTTATTTATAAAACCGACGTTATTTAGGCGACGTTAAATGTATTTCCTGTAGTAGTGCTAATACTAAACCTATACACACACACACACACACACACACACACACACACATATACGGTGATGTTCCAATGAAAATCTCTCCTCTCGTGAAAGCCTTCGAACATATACATAAATGCACACAAGCGTCTATATAAATGCACACAATCACGTATTTCAGTGCACAATGCACACAATCTACCCTGAAAATAGTTTGTATGCATTTATATAGACAATTTTGTTCATTCATATTGGTTTGCATGTTCTTGCCGGAGGAGGGGTTCTCATTTAATCATTAATATATATATATATATATATATATATTGATGGAGAAAATTGATGAATAAAAGTTGATGATTGCAGGAATTAATAAATCAGCAAACACAAGATATTTAATGTGGAAATCAAAACGGTGAAAACCACGGGTTACAACGACAGCCATGGCCATGAAAGAGCAAGAAGACTTTATACAAGAGAGATTATTTAGGACTGAATAAGCTTGAGATCCTTTGTCTAAGCCTGAGCCTTTATATATGGTCATTTCTAGGTAGTTACCACTTCCCTCAACTCTCCATATTCTCATGCCCGGACAAATATCATTATTATTATAAATAATAATAATAATAATAATAATAATAATGGAATATTATATTATTTCATCATGAGTCCTCCACTTTCTTAGCCACAAGTATTTGTCGGCATAAGAAAGTAAAACATCGATACACGTTGAACCAAACACATATAAAAACACTCGGAGTGTGACGGGTGTAGTTTGGACGACGTAACACATGATTAGTGGGCGATACCACTAGTATTGATCTAAATTAAATATAAAATTAAAATTGAAGATAGATTCGAAAATCTCTATCTTCCTTTATTGTGACCAACCGCATACTTATTATTGTGACTATTGTTTTATTTGGGGGCTGCGTTAGGGATGGCAATGTGCCCCGTCCCCGCCGGAGATCCCCGTCCCCGTTTGAAACGGGGGCGGGGAAAATTTTCGGGGATCGGGGGCGGGGATGGGGAATTTTTTCAATTTCCCACCGGGGACGGGGAAGGGGACGAGGATATCCTCTCCGCCCCATCTCGTCCCCAAATAATATATTAATTAAGAATTTTATATATATATATATATATATATATATATATATATATATATATATATATATATTAACTTTTTAAAATTAAAATTACACTAATTTAAGATGTTGACTAAGAATTGACCGGGGACGGGGATTCGAATTACGCGGGGACGAGAATGGGGACTATTTTCCATTCTCCGCCGGGGATGGGAACGGGGACGGGGACAGGGAGTATACTCCCCGCCCCGTTGCCATCCCCGTTGCGTATTTAATTGTGATTACTAATGTAATTCAACCGCATACATATACATATATATATATATATATATATAGAATATTAATCAAATGTGGCCGTGCTCTTAGGTGTGGCCGTGCGGTCACACACCACTCAATGTTACGAAATACACCACTCAATGTTAAGAAACACACCACAATGAAAATATACAAAAACACCATAAAACACACCACACACCCAAAATAATGCACCATAACTCTCCATGTCCCTAATGGTGCATTTGCTAATACTGTGTGGTGTATATTTGCATACCTAGTGGTGTGTTTTTGGGTGATGCGTCCCTAACGATGCATATTTGTGTGGTGCATTTTCTAACACTGAGTGGTGTATATCTGTATACATAGTGGTGAGGCCGCACTGTTCACACCTAAGAGCACGGCCACACTTGAACATGACCATATATATATATATATATATATATATATATATATATATATATATAGAGAGAGAGAGAGAGAGAGAGAGAGAGATTATGTATTTACTGTATTTTAAAACTTAATCTACAATAGTGACTTAATATATTTTAATTAAAAAATTGAAAAAAAAAATCAAATACGGGTGCCATTTTAAAATAATCTCATTTATACTTTTAATAATATGATTTTTATACTTTATTTTTATTTGTAAAAACAGAAAGAGGAAAATTGGAAGTTCTCTTTCTTTTAAAACAAATTGAAGTTAAAAAGGAAATTTCGAGAGAGAAACAGTATGTATTTGATAAAGACCTCGGATTCATCTTATAAGATGAACCGTGGTTTTTGACAAAAATTGAATTTTTATTTTTATTATATATATATATATATATATATATATATATATATATATACGCCTTAACGTGCAGTCAGTGCGACTGCACCACTATGTTTACAATACACTACTCAATGTTAGAAAATGCACTGCACAAATATGCATCATTAGGTACGCATTATAAAAAAGCACATCACTAGGTATGCAAATATACACCACACAGTGTTAACAAATGCACCATTAGGGGTAGAAGAGTAATGGTGCATTATTTTGGGTGTGTAGTGTGTTTGTTGGTATTTTTGTGTATTTTTATTGTGGTGCATTTTCTAACATTGAGTGGTGTATTCTGCACTGACTGCACGGGAAGACGCGGTCACATTTGAACAGATTTCTATATATATATATATATATATAAGCCAAAGAGAGTTAGGCCTAAAATGGGCAGAAAAAATGACCGTCAAATTATTTAATCAAATGGATGGTTCAGATTGTTTAGATTTATATTTTTCATTGAGATTTCCTAATTTATCCTTAATTATATGATTACCCGTTAAGTTTTCCGTTAATATTACCTTCTCCGTTAATATTCCGTTAACTTTTAACTTATCCATTAATTTCTATAAGAAAGGTCTTAGGTTCGAACTTCATCCCAAACAAATTTGGCATAATTAAGTTTCTCACTCTATTATACTCTTATTAAATTATAAATAAATTAATAGATACAACAAAAAATGATACATATGTATTTCTTTAATTTAGAATTATGTGTCTACAATACCTTTATTTGAAAAATTTATTCATTATCAAAAAATTAAATTAAATAAGAGAAATAATTTCATTAGTTATATTGTTTTTACATGCACAATATTCTCCCATGCAATGATTCTTTACATTCAAATTTATCAATTGATGTTCATTACATTGTACATTATCTTTTTTTTTTCAATATCTTGTAATTAAATATCAAAGTTATAATACAAAATAATGTTGTATATTTATTTACCAAGTATTTTATTAATACCATGAAATAAATAAAAAAGAATAGTAATACATGTACTATCATTTTTAGACCAAGTATTTAGACTATCGATTTTACAAAGTTGCAAACATTTATTTTAGTGATAATTATAATGAATTTCCTATATTATCTTGGATTCGTATACTTTGAGTTACATATTTAAATAAACAAATTCAACTGTAACCCCTCGGTTTTTACGACAAAGTTAAGATTCGAAAATAGCAATATAAAATTTTTTTTATTAAGCTATGACATTTAAGAGAAAACTATTCGGTGCTCGAAATAATTTTTCGATTAAGGATTAATTATCGATAAGTTGCGAACTACGTATCGGTTGCGAACCGAGAAAATTTTAAGGATGTGGATTCAATTCGGATTTTTCAGGATTGGAATTATTGAGTATCATACGATTAGGCCTGAAATTTTAATTGGTTCAAGAGAATTTATAAATGGATCGTAAGGGATAAATTGTTACGGACTCTGAACCTAAATTTGGCGGATTATCGGAAAATTCCCAAAATTGGTGATTTGCGACGGGAATATTTTTACGATAATTTTGGTGTTAGAATTTTCCCGAATTAAGTTATATTCCTCCGAACTTTTATCTGATTTACTCCCTAACTGGCAAAGGAGCCTTATTCTACAAGATACTCCATGGGATTGTGACAAGTGGCATCCTTTTTGTCCACATGGTATTAAATATTAATTAAAGGGGAGGAGTATGGGATAAGCTAGCCATGAAGATTGAGCTCCAAGTCTTGCATTTCTTCTTCATTGGCCGAAATATTAGGGGAAAGGAGAGAGAAAATAGATCTCATCTTCACCTCCATTCTTTGTTCAAGAACTCCATAGCCATGTTCTCCACCAAGTTCTTCCATCCTAGGTAAGGCTTTGGATTTTATTCGGTTAAAAGGCTAGAATCCTTTCGTAGAACTTATTGTAAGCTAAGAT
>CP025649.1:5241610-5304873 GCA_003576665.1 Ipomoea trifida | reverse complement strand
TTGGGTATAGAAAAGATACCTAAGCGTGGCGGTAACACCCAGTTTTCTGCTGGTTAGACGCTTCCGCAATGCATTGTATTATTAGGATTTTGTAATAAATCTAAGATGTGAAAATTGGGGTGTTACATCAACATTGTAAGAGAAGTAAGATATATATATATATATATATATATATATATATATATATATATATGACATACACCCACACACATGAATTAATTTTTTGTTTTTATAGGTCGCCGCCTAGAACCATCTAGGCGCCGCCTAGACCGCTTAGGCGCTAGGCGCTAGTCTACCGCCCGACTAGCGCTTACTGCAACCATAATAATACTAATAAGAGTCAAAAAAGTTAGGCCTATAATTGGTGAAAAAATGACGGTCGTATTATTAAATAATTAAATGGATGGTTCAAATTGTCACTAGTACAGAATAAACCAAAAATATAGGACTAGTTGCGTCCGAAGTTGAAATTCCGTACGCACAAAGTGACGCGGTGGCATTTTTGTAATTAAATTGTCCACATTTTAATTAATTTTTTTTAAATGGACCAGTTGCTTCCGAAGTTCCAACTTCGGACGCAGCTGGTCCAAGGATATACACCAGCTGCGCCCGAAGTGGGAACTTCAGATGTAGCTGGTTTACGCGTGACACATAGTTGCGTCCGAAGTTCCTACTTCGGACGCAGCTACATTTATTTATCTTTTTTTTTTTTTTTGTTTAACGTTCAGATCTAGATCTGAAGGAAGGATGAAGCCAAAACAGTACAGCCGCACACCCCCATTGCCGACATCAACAACATCCACCACCACCTCCATTGCCGACAACAGCCACCGTCGCCTCCTCGCCGCCTCACCGGACCTCCATTGCCGCTGCCGTCGACACAGCAACCGGCGCCCACAGCGTCTGCTCCGCACTAGGTCGCCGCACGTCGCCGCACCACCTTGCAGCCGGCCTGCTCATCGCCGCCGGTGAAAAGGTACGGTTTTTTTTATTTGTTTTATACTTAAAAGATATATTTATTAATTTTTAATTTAATTTTGATTAATTATTGTATGTTATTGTATATGTTAGGTATTAATATTGTGATAGTTTAATTAAAAAAATTGTGTATTAAAAAAATTGATTAATTATTGTGTGTTATTGTATATGATAAGGATTAATTCCTCCTTGTACTAATCTCTATAGCAATGTATGTAAAGCATGTAGTAAAATAGTAGAATTTAGGCCAAAAGATCTCTTTTATTACTCTTCAATAAAGCATAGACTAGAGAGTTGAGAGCATGACCTCTTGGGGTTTGTTTAGAGAGAGAGTGTGAAGAGAGCTAAAAGTCCTCTACAAGTAAGGTTTAGGTCCCTTTTATAGGGTTAGCCCCGTACTCGTATACGGTCTATGTACTAAATACTCAAAACCGTATACCCGAGGTATATTCCCTATCAGTATATGTATATGTTAGTTTAGTTAAAAAAATTATTGTATTATGTTAGGTATTAATATTGTGATAGTTTAACCTATATAACCTAACAAATTTAACAAAGTATATAAGTAAATAGCTAGTTTTAATTACTATTTTAAATTTTAAATTATTTAGTTAGTTTTAGTTGATAAAATATTTAATTAGTTTTTGATAGTATTTTAAATTTTAAATTTTGAACTAGAGCCTATAAAGTGTCCAATAAATAATAAGAAGCTAAGTAATTATAAAAACAATCAAGTAAATCAAATAATTATCAATAAAGTATATAATCAAAATTAACAAAGTGTCCAATAAATAAGAAATAATTATCAAATTCAAGTATATAAGTAAATAATCAATAAAGTATATAACCAAAATTAACAAAGTGTCCAATAAATTTTTAATTAGTTTTTGGTAGTATTTTAAATTTTAAAATTTGAACTTGAGCCTATAAAGTGTCCAATATAAATAATAAGAAGCTAAGTAATTATAAAAAATTCAAGTAAATCAAATAATTATCAATAAAGTATATAACCAAAATTAACAAAGTGTCCAATAAATAAGAAATAATTATCAAATTCAAGTATATAATTAAGTAAACAATCAACAAAGTATATAACCAAAATTAACAAAGTGTCCAATAAATTTTTAATTAGTTTTTGGTAGTATTTTAAATTTAAAATTTTGAATTATTAAACTTGAGCCTTTAAGTTGTAGCTCAAATAAACTAATTCATTTCTCATATTATAAATGTTGTGTGACAATAGGAGATATGGATCGAAGTTGGATGTATAAGAAACGCAATACACTTTGAATATGTCAATGGGGTTTCTAGACTTTGTACATATTGCCGAGGAATATGCAAGTAAAATTGGTGAAAATTATATAGTGTACAAAGAGCCTGTCAGAACAAGAGGACCTACAGTTTGTACGAAAATGAAAAAGAAAAAGCCAGTTGGTGGGCTTTTAGAAATTGAGTTTGATGCTCAATGTAGGCCTATTGGCCCAAATGAGGGCAAAGGATTTCTCAAACTACCTGGGCACTTTGGTTCGTCATCACGTGGATATTAATATCACAGATTGGTATCACGTCCCCCACGGAGTTAAAGAACAAATTTGGTATGATCTTAAGGTAATAAGCATTAACTTTATTTAATTGATATATTGATCATTACTTCTATATATATATATATATATATATATATATATATATATATATATGATAATGCTAAATACGGCAATACGATGCTAAAACGGGTAATACGATCTCTTATTAATCAAAAGGATCCAAGCCCGGTTTACAATACAAAAGGGGCTCGAAGGGCTCGGCGGGTCGGCAGTGGGATTTCCTACTGTCCGAGCACACTTCAAGGCTTAGTCTAGAATCAGCCAAAAGATCCTCTCTCTCCTCATTAATGCGGTATTTATAAGAGGGAAAAGTGACGATCCAGGGCTCAGGCATGGGGAGCACGTGGCGGACATGCAACTACTCAGCCCTCCGCTCGGGAGGGGAGGAGCACGTGGCGGTCGCGATGGGCCTACTATCAACAACCAAGGGCGGCTGCCGACCCGACTAGGTCGGCCGGGCCAAAGGTCAGATACGGCTAGGGCCCGAGCCCCCGACCGTAACCCAGATCGTACAAGGTCGGGCGGGGTATTAACACTATATATATATATATATATATATATATATGAAAAATCTAATTGCTTGCTTTTTTGTTGTCTCTAAATTCACAGAAAGAGTTTAATATATATCCCAAATGAACGTGTAAAGAAAAATATTCTATGGATTGCGGGGTTGCGTTGGAAAGATTTCAAGACAAGATTGGTGTGGGACTTCATCAACAAAAGGCATCCTAAATATAACTCTCCCATTGAGTTATATACTTTCTTGAATGAAGAAAAATGGAACACATTTGTAGAAAATCATAAAACTGAAGAGTTCCAAGTAAACTTAATAATCATGTTTTATTAGTTTTAATGCTTTATTACTATTAACATGCTATTATTTAATAACAAATTGTATTTTAGGCCAAAAGTCAGAAGTATAGGGAGTTGCAAGTTCGAAATGAACATCCTCACTACTTAGGCTCCAGAGGTTATATTGGAAAGCAGTCTGAGTGGATGGTGTCTGACCCATTGTCTTCACAATCTTCTTGTGCTTCTATTACATTGAAAATAGCAGCAAGTGATCGTAGCTTGAATTGGGTTCGAGCGCGGTCTAAAAAATCTGAAGATGGAAGTTATTACATTCCCAACGAAAAAACAATGAGAGTGTTTGGTAAAATTGTAAGTAAAACAAATACTTTAAATATAAATATATATATTATTAATGAGAATGCTAACATGTAATTTATATATCTTGTGTTGCAATAGATCGAGAAGTGTGAAGAGATGTCTCAAGGATTATTCCAACCAACCCATCAAAATGATATATTTAATATTACATTTTATCTCATAAGTAACTCTTCAACCCCTAAATATTACATTTATGATTTAAAAGTATTACGTAGTATATTTTTTCTTCAAAATATCACACTTTCCTTCACAACTAACAATCAATTTATTCTTGATTAATACTAAACTTTCAATTCTAAGTACATTACACTATTTACAAGAGAATCACCCAAGATGTTTTGGTTCGACGATTAAACTACGGAGCAAGTTAGAGGCTTAAACTACGGGGCAATGGAGGAAAATTGACTTTAATAATCTTATAAAGAACGACCATCACAAAAGTTTATTAAGATTACTTCTAATAATCTTTGTTCCTAGTGTTACTCGTACGTAGTTTAACTGTTTAAGCCATGGAATCAAAAGACAATTTGGTTCAACCTACACTTCAGTCAACGAAGGGAATTATTGCTTGTTTGAATTCTCATCAGTAAACATACCGATAGTAAATATACTCCAGGACCGGTCGGATACAATTCTGGCCCGGTCGGAGAGCGTGCGGTCGGGTGACCGGTTGGTCGGGAGGCTACCGTAAGGTCGGCCGTCACAGGCCGAACAGTGCTCCCGATGAGCCTCGACGTGGTGTGCCAATGACTGCCACGTACTCCTTCCCGCTTGGGCGTAGAGTGAGGCGGGCGCATGCGCGCCACATTCCCGTCATGCCGGAGGTCCGGCAACCGCACTTTCCTTCCCTTATAAATAGCGCATTTATGAGGAGAGAGGGGATCTTTTGGCTGTTTCTAGATTGAGACTTAAAGAGAGCTCGGACAGTAGGGAAGCCCACTGCCGACCTGCCGAGCGCTTTGAGCATTTATTGACTTGTAACCGGGTTTGGATCCTTGAGCTAATAAAAGATCGTATTTTCCGGTTTACCTTGGTGCCCGTATTTTACAGTATCACATACAATGTAATTTTTTAAAAATGATATTAATAAGTAATCAACCCTATTATTTAAACAATAATTTAAAATTATAATCAGTCTAATACAATACTAAATTATTAATTTAATATTTATTTTATTAAATATAATATTAATTAATTAGCAAGTTATGGGGGCTGTTATGCCATGGACGCGGGTCCACCTTGCAAGGTGGACCCGCGTCCATGTTCACAATTTCATAACTCTATGTTCATAATTTCATAATCTCATGTTTACAGTTTTATAACCCCATGTTTACAGTTTTATAATTTCATGTTCACAATTTCATAACTCTATGTTCATAATTTTATAACTCTATGTTCACAATTTCATAACTCTATTTTCAACCGTATCAAAACTCTATGTTAAACATTATAACACAATTTTTGAATCTATATAACAAAATTGTGAATAATAAATTTCAAAAATTGTGAATATTGAATAATGTAATTTTGTATATTGAAATCTAAAATTGTGAACGTAAAGTTCTAAATTTGTGAACATAGAGCTCTAAATTTGTGAACATATACTCGATTCCACCTTACAAGGTCAACTCGAATCCATAACATAATTTGCCAAGTTATGGGGTCTAGGTTGTGACCCAATATAATTGTGCGAAGTCTACAGTTTTGGGCTAAGAGGCTGGGGTCCAATAAGACAAGAATGAATATTTTGTGGGCTCTTATTGAAAAGGCTAGGGGAGCGTTAGCCGTTAGGCTACGCAAGGCAAATTATGGTCCACACAGGTGCGTGGACGATAATAAAATGTACATTTTTAATGTACTAAACGTACATTATTTTTGCACTGAATGTACGTTATTTTATACTATAAAAATAATGTACATTCAATACACAAATAATGTACATCCCCTGAATATAATATACATTATTTTTATACTGAATTTACATTATTTTTATACTGAATGTACATTATTTGAATGTACACAATAATGATTGCTAGCACAACGAGCAGTAAATACCGTCCACACAGCTGTATCATTGTATGGACCACGGTCCAAAACAACATTGTTGAATTTTATGAGTTAGAATAATGTACATTATAAATTAGAATAATGTACATTATGCGTTAAAATAATGTACATTATGTGTTAGAGTAATGAAACTTCTAAGGTAAGATAATGTACATTTGTGTTAGAATAATGTACACTATGTGTTAGAATAATGTACACTATGTGTAATAATGTATTTTATGTGTTAGAATAATGTATATTATGAGTTAGAATAATGAGACTTATGAGGTAAGATAATGTACATTATGTGTTAGAATAATGTATTTTATATGCTATAATAATGTACATTATGAGTTATAAAAATGTATATTGCAACGGATTGTGTGAAAAAACTACACAAAAAGGCATTGTTTTTGAACCGTGGTCCACACAATAACTATTGCACAACGAGTATGCGTTAGCGGCAGGTGGTTAGCAGCCGCAAGTAAGGGCGAGTTATGCGGGGGGTGCAACCTCTCCCTTGGCTAATTAGTGGGGTTGTCAGCTGGTGTACAGAGGATTGACATAGCACCGACCAATCATGGTCAGACCACGATCAAGCTTGGCTGGTGTTATTTGATGGTGATGAGGGGCTGTGCGATGTGTGGCATTGGCAGTTGGCAAGTCCTCGAGCCCCTTTTCACGACGTGACGATTAGTGGGGACACGTGTGTGATTAGGAGTATATGGCAAATTATATTGTGCACCACGGTGCACATAACAATGTGCACCACGTACCTAAACGACGTCGTTTTGAGCATTGTAAACTAATCATCCGTTTTTTTGGAAATCACGTTTCCCGTTTCGGACGGTCTCGGCATTTATGTTAATATTCTGTGTATTCCAGGCAATCGTTCTGTGTATTATAGGCAACCGTTATGTGTATTCATTTTAGTAACACATGTTGTGATTTCATGTTAGTAACACATGTTGTGATGTGTTTGTGCATTCGAATGTTTAGGATGATGAGTTCTGTGTATTTTGTGTAAATATTCTGTGTATTCATGTTATTAACACAAGTTTTGATGTGTTTGTGTATTCGAATGTTAGGAAGATGAGTTTTGTGTATTTTGTGTCAATATTCTGTGTATTCTCGGCAAACATTATGTGTATTCTAGGCAAACGTTCTGTGTATTCTATATAATGATTATGTGTATTATAGATAATGAATTCCCTGGAGTCATTCGCATTCGCGTCCGCATCCACTAACATCTGTGTATTTTGTGTCAATATTCTGTGTATTCTGGGCAAACATTCTGTGTATTCTAGGCAAATGTTATGTGTATTATAGATCATGATTATTTGTATTATAGATAATGAATTCTCTGACTCATTCGAGTGCGCGTCCACTAACACCAAAACGACGTCGTTTTACGTACGTGGTGCACATTGCTATGTGCACCGTTGTGCAGGGTATAACGATTGGGAGTATATGAGCATTGAAAAATCTATGATGTATACGTTCGAGGGTTCCAATGTACTGTATTGTAAGGACTAAACATAAATTAGATACATTCAAACATTCATAGAATATAATTTAACCGCAAGTATATATGTTGAGTAGGGATGGCAATTTGCCCCGTCCCCGACGGGGATCCCCGATCCCCGCCCCGACGGGGACGGGGATGGGGATAATTTTCGGGGAACGGGGACGGGGACGGGGAATGTATGTAATTCCCCGTCGGGGACGGGGACGGGGACGGGGATACCCCTCCCCGCCCCGCCCCGTCCCCGTCCCCGAATAATTATTATAAATAAATAAATAAATACAATATATATATATATATATTAAAATATTAATTTTTAAAATTAGAACACACTAATTTATTAAGATTTTGACTAAGATTTGAGCGGGGACGGGGATTCCCCGTCCCCGCCTAATTCCCCGCGGGGACGGGGATGGGGACTATTTTCCATTCCCCGTCGGGGATGGGGACGGGGACGGGGACGGGGTCGGGGTTTCGGGGACGGGGACGGGGAGTATACTCCCCGCCCCCGCCCCGCCCCGTTGCCATTCCTAATGTTGAGAATGTTGAGCTAAATCTTGAACTAAATATGAGCAATTAAGATCTAGACAACACAAGAATCAAACTATAAGCAGGATAAGTAAATGGACACAACATTTTGACAATCCAGTTCGAAGAATAATACTCCTATGTCTGAGGGCATTTCAATATCATATAGTCCAACTTTCATTCATCAATCTGTCAATTAATGAACTGTACAACCACATGATGGAATAATTAGGACCAGGTGCGAAGCACGAACGGGGCGAACCGGAACCGATGCGAACGAGTGAACCCGGGGGCGACCGCATGGCCGAGGGCAGCCCCTGGCCACGGGCGGAGCGTCGGACGCTCGGCCTCCGCGGAGCGTCGCACGCTCGGCCTCAACGGAGCGTCGCACGCTCGGACTCGGCCGAGCCCGCCCCTTGGCCGTGGTCAGCCCTCGGCCTAGGGGCGGGTCTTGAGTCCGCGCGTGAACCGGGTCTCGCGGCGGCGGTTGCGGCCCAAGCCGTTGGGCGCGCTTTCCTGCGACTTCTCCGGGTCGGTTAGGCCTTGAGCTGATATAAAAGCTCGCTAGTTTGTCTTGTTAGGACATCTTCACTTACTTTCATCACTTTTGTCTTGTCATTACATTGGTTACCTCTGTAATAACATTACATAATTCAATATATATTTTACCCCCGCGGTATACTTGTGATCCGTTAGCTTGTCATACCCTCATTATTTAACTGGATTTATTAATTCGGACCACCCGGGTTATTAAAGTCTATCATTGGTGCTTTCATTGAGAGCTCGACGTACAAGCTCGAGCGTGCTATTTCTTTTCCACTAGCTATGGCAAGGTCTGGATCCAACTCCGGCAACTCCCACGGTTCGCGTGGTAACCGCGCTCCCTCCCATGCCGGCGATCCTAACGGGACGGCGAGTCGTCAAACCCTGCCTGTGAGGTCAACCGACGACCTCAGGGACATGATCAACAGTAACCGTCAGGCCGGGCCGACCCCGCCTCCTCCGCCCCAAGCCCCCGTTTACCTTGGAACTAATTATTTGGCCTTTTCTTAAGCTTAAAACTTCTCAACTGTTGAGAAACTGTTAAGTTAGTAATTCTTTAGCCCAGCCATTCTTTGAAATTATAAATATATTTATAGTATAATGTCTTTAGATGCATATCAGTACAGCATATGGATTATGAATTTAATGTTTCAACTCATTCACAATAAGCCTAATTTTAGGGGCCAGGAAACATTGCCCTTAGCTAATTTAGCATAACTTGAAATGATATAAAACTTTTATTTGTTAATAGTGAGACTAACACTTAACTTGGCAGTTAATGGATTCTATGCTTGATCTAACTCTATTTCTATTGCACTTTTACTTTATAGATTCTAATTCACATTTATCAATTTATGAATAGTAATGTTGAATTTATGCTTGATCTAATTCTATTTGTTAATAGTAATGTTCTTACTTTAGGTTCTATGAATTATAGATCATATTATCTATAGCGGTACACTGTACTTATTAAAGGCTTTTTGGAATTTTATTGGTTACGTTAGATTTGGTTAGAACCAAATGTTTGCCCATAGACCATTAATTATGATGTGGACCCAGGTCCACCTTAAAACTACGTCGTTTTTGTCGTCTTTTTTTTTTTTTTTTTTTTTTTTTTTTTTTTTTTTTTTTTAAGTAAACATATTGCTGAATATAGAGTTGTCCAAAAATGTGTGAATGTAGAGGTTTCAAAGTGTGAATGTAGAGTATAGAAATCGTGAATGTAGATTTATGATTGTGTGAATGTAGAGTTGCCCAGAAATGTGTGAATGTGGAGGTTTCAAATTGTGAATATGGAGTATAGAAATCGTGAATGTAGAGTTATGCATGTGTGAATCTGTAATAGAGTTAAGAAGTTCTAGCAACTTGTAGCTCTGTAATGTGTGAATGTGGAGTTCTCAAGTTGTGAATGTGGAGTATAGGACTTGTGAATATAGAGTTTTGAATGTGTGAATGTGGAGTTTACAAATTGTGAATGTAGATTATAGTTACTAAACATACAATCCTGTAATGTGTGAATGTGGAGTTTACAAATTGTGAATGTAGAGTATATATAGTGTATGTGAATGTAGAGTATAGTTACTAAACATACAATCCTGTAATGTGTGAATGTGGAGTTTACAAATTGTGAATGTAGAGTATAGTGTATGTGAATGTAGACCCAGGTTCACCTTGTGAGTCCACGGCATAACAACCCGACCATTAGATTATAGGTTTGGGCCCTGGAAACAACCTCATTTAGAACAAATTTAGTCACATCTCCCTTTCCAAACCTTGTATGGTGTAGACACATCTCATGGTTGCTATGGCCTTTTAAGAAATGAATTCTATAGCTCTGTCAGCCTCTTTTCTTATCTTAATTGTTAGTACCACACTACCACTTTGAGCATCTATCTCTTGTGCATATTATAGCACACGATATTTATTGAGGTTGTGGTTCTGGGCAGCATACAAAATTTCATCCAAGATTCAATTGAGATGCATTGAAACGTATTCACTGTCCAAAATCAGGTCCATGAAAGCCTGCAGAAAATTCGTGAAAGGAAGCTTGTCAACTTCATTGAGTGTGGCCCTGCTAGCATCTAGGTAAGCATTTTGGCTATATATTACTGTAATATGTAAGATTCAATTGTTTGTTTTATTCACATTAAACTGCAACATAACAAAAACTTAGGAATTAGGGTCAAATAGGCCACTAAACTACACATCAAAATGCAATTAGGCCATCGAACTCAAAATCAATGCAATTGGGTCCCTGAACTACACAAATTCATGCAATTTCATTCAAAATGACTTGTTTTACGTGATGCGCCGGTTACCAATTTTAAAAATAATATTTTAAAATAATTTTAAATAAAATAATTAATTAAAAATTAAAATTTAAAAAAAAAAACTTCCGACCGGAGACAAATTGTCTCCGGCCGGCTTCGTCTCCACGGCTATATTACTCTTTTCCTTTGCATTATTAAGTGTCTGAATGGTTGTGTTGGCCAGCTTCAATAGTCTGAATGTCGTAAAATCAACATTGGCGCTTGAAAAGTTGTGTTTTAGTGGTGAAAAGTAGATGTGAGGTTAGCTACTTCGGATGTTGATCTCAAAGAATGTTGTAGTGGTAGCCAATAACAAGTGGTTAAACACAAATTGATGTTGAACTCTTGAGAGCAAAATCTAATGAGTAATTGAACAAATCATTAGAACTCAAGTAAACGCAACAATTAATTAAACTATGATAAACAAGTAAATTGAACTAGTAGGTATGAAAGGTGAGTTTTAGACATGATGTCTAATGTACCAATGCTACGCAAGTCCAAAAGTTGTGGACTAAGGAGTGATTCAACTAACTTCAAGATAACATCAACCTAGAGCTAAGCTACATTCTCATGCAAACCAAACTCGAATCGAGGTAATCTCCAACACCTTATCTCAAGGCAAATTGAATATGTTATAATTTAATATTGGGCTAGGGTCACTGAACTGGACTATAATACACATGGGTCAAACCACCCTAAAAGATTGAATTCAACCTATTAGCTAGTCTAACCCATAGCCTTATAAACACATATTTGCTCTCTTATTTTATCAATGTGGGATTCTCAGCAGTGCCCTACCCTCATAGCAACAATGCGTTTCCCAAACTATCAAGCACAACCCGGTCGAAATTTCACCAAAGACTAGTTAAAGCTACTCACATTATCCAACATGAACCCTAGCTAAATTATTGCTCAAAGTCCCTCTTTGCACTCAAAATCAACCTAGCATCAATATAATCAATCGTTATACCCTGCACCACGGTGCACATAGCAATGTGCACCCAAAACGATGTCGTTTCGATGTTAGTGGACGCGGACGCGAATGACTCCTGAAAATTCATTATCTATAATACAAATAATCATTATCTAGAATACACAGAATGTTTGCCTAGAGTACACAGAATGTTTGCCCGGAATACATATAATATTGACACAAAATACACAGAACTCATCATCCTAACATTCGAATGCACAAACACATCACAACTTGTGTTAATAACATGAATACACAGAATATTGACACAAAATACACAGAACTCATCCTCCTAAACATTCGAATGCACAAACACATCACAACATGTGTTACTAACATGAATACACAGAACGATTGCCTAGAATACACAGAATGATTGCTTGGAATACACAGAACGATTACCTAGAATACACAGAAGAATATCGACACAAAATACACAGAACTCATCCTCCTAACATTCGAATGCACAAACACATCACAACCTGTGTTAATAACATAAATACACAGAATATTGACACAAAATACACAGAACTTATCCTCCTATACATTCGAATGCGCAAACACATCACAACATGTGTTACTAACATGAATACACAGAACGGTTGCCTAGAATACACAGAATGATTGCCTGGAATACACAGAATGATTACCTAGAATACACAGAATATTAACATAAATACAAAGACCGGTCGAAACGGGAAACGTAATTTCCAAACAAAGGGATGGTTAGTTTACAATGCTAAAACGACGTCGTTTACGTACGTGGTGCACCTTGCTGTGTGCACCGTGGTGCACGGTATAATTTGCCCAATATAATGGAGAACCTTGACTAAATATCAAGATATGGGCAATTATTTGCTCAAATTCAAGCAAGGATAACATCATAAAACATAATCGATCCAACTCATTTCTTGAATTGCACAATATAATATTCAATGTTATTATTTATTTATATAATTGTATATCGATCAAAATATTCTTAAAATATTATAACAAAGTCATTCCGTGCGTCGTATGGATAAAAATACTAGTTAGTAATAATTCAAATTCACTTATATAAAGATACAAGAGGAATGAATTTCTTACGACCAACGGTACCGTGCTAAAATTAATGACTTTTACTTCAATTTGAACATCGCATTTCCCAATATATAATATAACATCAAAATTGAAATACACAATTACCTTTGCTATCTGTGTAGAAAACAAAAATCTAATCAAGTTAACTCTAAATTTATTTCATATTTGGTAAAGATACTTGAAAAATCAGTAATGGTATTTAACGATATTCACAGAAGTAACGTTTAATGCCTTTTCTTCAACGTGGAAAACGCACCATCATATTCTTCATGCCTTTAAGTTTTCTCCTGATTGCTACCTTAATATATTTTTTTACTGATTTTCAATTCATACTAATCCCGAGGGCGGCAAAACGTCTTTGTCTAATTCTGTTCCTTTTTACGCACATTATCTGCATAGTAATTATTGTTTACAATATTTAATTGTAGCCACATGATCTATTTCAATGGTGGCTAGCTAATTGAATGCTTATAGGTTGAATTAACAGAGTTTTATATTGAATGAACTTCTATTATTAATATATTAGTGTTTTATCCACGCATGGTGGATTTTTAAGCCAAATTAAGGTTTCACCCACATTTATTAGGGAAATATGTTAAATTGCTCTTACCATATTATAGAAAGATGCATGATTTAGTTTTTCACCAACCTATACTAGTATAACTGTCTTTTTTTTTAAATAACTAGTAATATTAACCAGCAAAAGACATGTCTCAAATAGAAGCAGGCGGAGCATTACTCCAGCACCCAAAAACAGCAAATTATATGGTGGACCATGATCATGGCTGATACTGCAGTTCTGTTAAACTGATACTGCAGTTGTGTTGAACTGATACTGCAGTTGTGTTGAACTGATACTGCAGTTGTGTTGAAAGGAAACTATAGTTGCGCGGAACAGAAGTCGTTTCATCGGTTAAACACACTACAGTATCAATTCAACACAACTGCAGTATCCATTCAACACAACTGTAGTATCAGTTCAACACACCTGCAGTTTCAGACGGATGAAACGACCTTTGTTCCGCGCAACTGCAGTTTCCTTTCAACACAATTACAGTATCAGTTCAACATAACTGCAATATCAGTTCAACACAACTGCAGTATCAACCATGATGTATGGTACACGATACATTGTGGACCATGGTCCACTGCATAACAACTGCCCAAAAACACCATACAAGTCCACACTTCTAGCCACGGTATGTGCCAAGCAATTAGGCTACGCCGAACAAGATTAATAGAGATACTATTGAAATAGTGAAGCAAATTAGCAATAGCTACAATCGTAATTCCCATATAGGAGTAGTCAGCTTGATTACCGTGTAACTTATTCCATAGGAATCGATTTCAACCAATATATTGTAAAAGTCAAGATTCAAGAGCTAAGTTAGGACCTCTTTGAGAGACAAAGCTTCCACCATTCGTGGACCTCTTGAAAATATACCAGAACATTGAAAATAGATGTATAATTAATTATCACCTAGAAAGATGGGATACACCAATGAGTTTTTAACTGGTGTTGAGGAAGTTGTTAATTATGTATGTGAACTTCCAGTATACGAGTTGACAAATACAATTAGGCATCTATATAGTAAATGCAAGAATAAAGTACACTTATATGTTGATGATGTCCGTGTTCACTTATATAGGAAAAGATTTGAACTGTATTATTGGGTATGGATGTGTCACGGCGAACCTATTCCATAGTAAGTGAACAAGTTTTGGAAACGCGTTACTAAAACAATCAATACGAAATACTGGTATTTGATATAGGTGGTTCATTATTTATTCTATTTCATGTGGAAAATGTTCAAGAGCCGACATACAAGTGCACACAACTTTTATGATTTATTAAACATTGCTAGACAACCTTTGTCACCTAGTTGCATTGATGAAATAATAGATTAGAGTTATCATATGCACTAAAAATGATGTATACAAAGGTAACTTTTAACATTTCGTAGCTAGCAATGGATCAAATATTTAAGTTCAATAAGCATATAATAGGTTCAGATAAACATGTACTATTTAGGTATTACACTACTACAAATAACACTTTTAATGTCAATTATTTTTTTGATGTCATTCTCGTAGACGTAGTAAATAAATGATACGATGTCGGTTCACTTTCAACCGACGGCGTATATTATTTTTATTTTTTAAATATAACATACGGCGTCATTTATTTACTAAAAATCGATGTCGTATGTTTATTTAATAATTTTTTAATAAATAAACAACGTAGGTTTTATAAATAATCTGGCATCATTTATTTTTTAAAAATTAAATAAAATACAGAGTTAGTTTTTAGTAAATAACCGATCGACGTAGTAAATAACCGATCGACGTCGCTTTTAGTGCAAAATCCGACGTCGTATGAAATATTTTAAAAATTTTTAAAATTATATGACATCGATTTTTTTTTTTTTCGATTTTTTTTTTTATTTTTAAAATTTATTATACGACGAACGTCGGTTTGGTTAAAAATCGACGTCGTTTATATTAATTTTTTTTAAATAGTAAATTTATTTTATTATTTCCAACCGAACCCTATGTAACAACTTTACAATCGCATCAATTTTCAGAACCTGTGCAGCCGTTTGACATTCAAAATCTCACAATTGATCAAGCTAATAAATTTCTCAATTAGTCAAGCTAATAAGTATCACATGAATTAATCAAGCTAATAAATTCTACAATTGATAGTAATTAATAATAATAATTTGATACTTAAATTATCAACATCAATTATTTAATGTACTAAAGAAGCATTCTATTAACCCATTAATCAATAAGATACATAGACCATACATCTCTAACTTCATCAATCTCTTGTTGGTTGTAGGCTCATCTTCCTTGTCTTTCCAAATTACTTGTTTATTCATTCATTTGTATGCTTGGTTGGAAACAATTTCCAACATGATTTTCATCACATAATAGCTGCATTCGGTAGTTCCTCCTTGTATGGCACACTACATTTGAATTGCAATACAATTAAGAATTTTTTTTTAATAAAAAACAATAAGATCTATATACTTTTACAAAGTGTATGAAGTACTTACACTACATGTAGACCATTTTGGTTGACGAATTTGTTTCCTTCCACTCAATATGCTTATTGCTTTGACACACCTATTACTATAAGACATAAAATATATGTAAGTACTTGACATCAATGCCCGCTACAAATAAGTAATTTATTAGTTTGAAGTGAATATACTATATAATATAAGTACATTATATATAAGTAATTATTGTATTTAAAACGTAATTATACTTACTTGAGAACATATGGGCTAAATAACAATTTTTCTTCTCATATTGCATGGTGGTATTTATATATGTTATCCTCTCATCTCTAGTTTATCATTTTTTGTTGAATACAATGTGGATCTAGAAAGTCATACATGTTTTTTTTTATTACAAACCAAAATCATTGTGAAGACCCCTATTCACAATCACAATCACAATCAATTATATATTACCAAAATTTATGATGATAAATAAAATTAAAATTATTATGAACAATACAAATAATACAAAAGAACTTATTACCTCATAAAGAACTGAAAAATAGAAATATCGATAGTCTCCATATTTAAGAAACGCATGATCTCTACACTCTCAAGCGGTACCTCGATCATAAGCAATGTTGCCCATAATACCACAAGACATTTGAACCACAAGATTGTGTTGAAGACTGCTAGCTATTCTATATGCATTTTGCATACATCACTCAAAGAATCCAGATCAAATAAAGTGAATTCATGATGATGAGAAAGCACAATCGGTTCAAAAGTCAATTTGGTATTTCCTTTTAACTGTGAATTATAATATAAGAACTATTATTTTTAAAAAAGTAAATTACATACTATTTTAAAATAAAAATATTTAGGGTGTGTTTGGTTCGCACATGGGAATCAGAATCGGTATGGATATCAAATACTTGGTAAGGGTAATGATTTTTGGTAAAAATATTTTGCATGTGTGGTAGTAGGGTGGAAAGGGAAAGATTATTAATAGTTGAGGAAGAAAAGAGGAATGGAAATAAAACCCTTATTTAATAAGGGTATGTGTTTTTCAATTAATGAGGTATTCCAAACCCATAGTAGTATTCTAAAAACCTGTCAACCAAACAATAACAATCACTTGATACCCATACCTTATACGTACCAAAACCCGTCAATCAAACACACCCTTACAGTGTACATGCCTCATCATCTTTAGTACATAACTCTACCAGCTTCTTTGGTCAAGTAATAAAGTGTTGAAATGCAACACCTAAAAGCATAACCTCACTGGTGTGGAATGGTACATTTGCACTTGGATCAATAACTTTATCTACCCTGACCTTCACTTGATGCATCTAGTACAACCCTATGAACCTGTCCACTAGTGTAAGCTGTCCCATATGCCACTGGACGTTTAATGGGATCTTCCTAGAACAATTGAAATCGTGCCCCTAACTGCATTAATTCTTAATTAAGAATCATATAAAATGTTATTAATAAACAACAGCAACAACAACAACAACAACAACAACAACAACAACAACAATAATAATAATAATAATAATAATAATAATAATAATAATAAACGATTACTTACTGCCTGTAAATCAACAAAATGGTATGGGGAACTAGCTTTTTCACTATTTGGTTGTGGCTCAGCATTATTCTAATGCCTTGATTGTGCAGATTGGTGAACAAGAGTATGCATAGAACCAAACTGCTGCATCATCTCAGCCATTCGTGCTTCGAATTGTCGAGTTAATCATTGACTCAATTCTTCCTAGCTAGAAATAAATTGATGATTTTGTTTTTTCTAACGCTTATGCAACAGCAGCATCAACCACTTGTTGAACATCTTCTGAAGGCGTTTGGTGATGTTTTGTATCACTAGGACAAAAAAACACATATACTACACCTCTAAAAGTATTTCCGCTACACCTATAGCGGGTGTAGCGGATGAGAGTGTCTGTGAAAGTCTAAGACTTTCCGCTACACCCCCTTACGGGTGTAGCGGAAAGCATACAGGTTTTTTTTAATATACACTTTCCGCGACACCCCCCTTACGGGTGCTGGGGAAAGTTATCCTTTTAAAAAATTATATATATATATATATATATATATATATATATATATATATATATATATATATATATACACACACACACACACTTTAAGATTTTCCCTAATAATATATATATTATATATTAGGGCCTTAATTAAGTGGTGCAAGTTAACTAGGCTTATTAAGTAGTTTGGTTGGACCCAATAACTAGTAGTCGTTATTCAAATGTGTCTATGTAAACCTGTATTGATGGGATACAAGGTAAGCATTGATTGTATAGCCCATACAATTTACGGTACTCATACTGCTCAGTAGACACCAGTACACCATCTAGGGTTCTGAGTCAAGTATGAGACAAATATGACTAACTGTCTACCGTTCAAGAGACATCACATCAACTGTGGATGGAGATCAACAATGCTTCCGCTTCCGCTATTACGAGGTCAGGTTTCTCGTAAACTATTCTGTATGGTTAGATTATTTATATCTAACATTTGGTATCAGAGCCTTAAGGTTGAATTTAGCATATTATTAACTCATAGTATATATCATTCAATTTTGGATCCTTAGGCCAATTTAAGGCTTTATGGCCTATTAAGGCAGCTTGTCTTGTTTCTCATTTAATTTGAGCATATTTTAGTCCTATATTTGACTTGTGACTTTAAGACCTATTAAGAACAAGCTATTTGGGACCTATCTTGGGTCAATACAATATGGATCTTATCATTATTGATTGATATTTTAATAGTTATAGCTCATTTTGGATTTATAACATGGTTATTAAGTTTTAATTATTACTATCTTCCATATTTTGTTAATGGTATTCGTTGATGGTAATAATATTAAGTTTGGATCTATTTCAGTATTAGACCGTTTTCCATCTGTGTTATAGCTCACTTGGACCATTAAGGATCATAGGTCTAATTTGAGCATATAATTGCTATAATTATTTGGTTCGTTTTGAGACATTAAGGATTTAAAAATTTAATTATTATTTTGGCCATTAAGAATTGTAACACTATTGTTTAAGTTAATTATGTTTTTAATTTATCAATAGTTTTTAGGGCCTTAATAATAATATTAAATCTTTAATGGTAATTTGCTTATTACCTTAACTTCAGTCTTCCTAAAGTATTATAATAGTCATGTTTAATTATTATGTGGTAAATTGAGATTAGTATTTGGCATCCCTTAATTACAGTTTTGCCTTTATTTTAGTTATTATTAATTGGCATTATTAATTATTGTTATCAAGTTTAGGAGCTAATCTCATTTATTACCTTTTCATAATAATAATTATTTATTGGTAATTTGCCATATTTGGTACATTGGTATGATTACCCATGCCACTTTATTTTACATGACTATTAATATTGGTAATTAAGTGCTACCAATAAATCTCTTAAGTACCATTGGACGCTACATCGAGGTTACTAACACTAACAATGAAGATGGGAGAATTCTTTTTTTTTTTCTTCTCTTGTGGATCGTCATCGTTGTTAGCGCAATGGGAATGGGAAGATGCGGTTTGCATCATTAAGGTATGTCATTAATTATCTTTTAATATTAATTGGTAAATAATGCTACAGTTACAGTTAACTGCTAATTTGGACTGGTCACATATTCTATATTTAGAAATATGGAAACATTAAGAAGGTGTATTACCATAATTTGGTTGTCATTGTTAAATGTTAATGGTGATTATAATGTTGTCTATTATCATTAAATATTTTAATTAATGCTACCATTAATATTAATATGGTATTCAATTATGACTCCTGAATTGTTTCCAATTAAGTTCATGTGACAATGTTCGAGTTAAGAAAACATTATGGATATTATCATTTTCTTGACATTAATGTTTTTCAGACTTCAAATTTTATAAAGTTTTCAAAATTATATCCGAAAATGTTTCTAAACTTAGCGGTTATAACCATTGTTTTTCCTCATTTAGTCTCCATTTAATAATATTATTATGGCTATTTTATTGCTCTTTTGGATTATTTGCAATTTTGCCATTAATGATAATAATATTATTAATTGGGTTATGGAGAGTGATTTTGAATCAATTTAGTAATTTTGAAAAAACATATTTGCTAGGAAATTGACTATTGCCATTTATGCCATAATTCATTTAGTTTTTGAATTATGATTTTGGTTCTTTTTGCCCATATTTTGTTAAGTATGAATAAGGGATATTTAGTGTAAATTCACACTCTATAGTTGGTTCATACTCTTCAGATAGTTTTATGCATTCAGTCACATTAAATGCATAATATTAGGTTTGATTATGCAATTTGGGTTTGTGAGATTTTGTTTTACAAATGACAATATATACTTTTTTTTGTTAGATATTGTTTGAATTTGTAAATTCGGTCGATTTCTCATAAATTTAGTGTGATGCATTAAAACATTTTGTAATGGGCTTAAAGTTTGAAAATTTCAAAGTATATATTCATTAATTTGGGTCCCTTTTGGATTGGACTCATTAGTGTTTGAATATTAAGTTTATACTTTGAAAGCTCATATTAAAATTGTATTATGTTGCAATTTGTTAAGCATATATGAGTTTAATGCTAAATTTTATGCATATTAATTTGTCCACCGCATAATATTTTGTTTTAAATTATGCAATTTTATTATTATGCCTTTAGCAATGCATAAATTTAGGATGGAATTATATTAGTTTCTTATTAAGTTGGACTAATGCATAAACTTTAGTTACGGTAGTGCATGAATTTAAGCACATTTGGACCATTAATTTAGTTCACTATTTTTTTTAAAAAGATTTTTTTTTGAAATCAAATCAAGGCTGATAGATTAAAATAAGTGAGCAATAGAGCTCGGTGGGATAGAATCCCAGTACATGGATGTGTCCTGAGTAAAAGCCTCCGAAGCCAGAGTGTGTGCACCCTGGTTCTGAGATCTAGCAATTAAACTAATAGAACAAGAAACGAAAGATGACATAAGAGCCTTAGCTGAATCAATTGAATAACTAACATATGAAAAAAGACTAGGACTAGTCGTAATTAATAACTCCTTGAGCGTGGAACAGTCGGTGTAGATGCAGACAGATGTAACCTCCCGATTTTTAAGCCACGATAAAGCCTCCTTGCACGCTAAAGATTCCGCCATTAGAGGTGAGAAACAAGGTGGTAGAGAAGCATTGAACGCTGCAATAAATTGGTTTGAGGATGTGACTAACACTGCGCCCACAGTTGCTGATTTCGTCCGCGGAGAGAAGCCGGCATCGACATAACATCGCAGGAAGCCCGTCATCGGCAGAGAAACAGCAGCAGCTTGCTGTGAGATCTGGTGCGCCGCCTGTAACGCAGTGGGCGTTACATCCAAACTAGAGGGGAGATGATGCGGGACCTGGCTTGCGTGAACATTCCTCCAAGCGTTTGCCGAAGAGCTGGCCATCCGCCACACTTGATTCGGCCTCGGCAGAAAGGAGTCCCACACTGCATGATTCCGTGCCCTCCAAATGTGATACAACACAGCTACAACAATAAACATGTTCTCCTTGGTAAGCATAGTCATAGCATTTTGGAACCACACAACAAAATCATTATCAAACACACTTGGGACATGCAAGGAAGATTCATTCCAAACTAGTCTTGAATAATCACACAAAACTAGAGAGTGCATGACATCTTCATTCAAAATTCCACACATAGGGCATGTTGGGTTCACTTCTACCCTCTTTATAATTAAATTGGTGGTGGTGGGAAGAATATTAGATAGAGCTTTCCAAAGAAACATTTTCCATTTAGCAGGGCATTTAAACTTCCAGAGATGTAACCACTGATCAAAAATCCCTGGGGTGCTCTCAAAAATTCCAACCACCCGTTTATAACCTTCTTTCACTGTGTAACATCCTTTTGGGTCACCTGACCAAAACCAGGAGTCCTCATGATGGGGGCTAACAGGTATTAATAATATTCGTTGTATCTCAGCAGGGGTAAAAATATCTTGTAAAATTGAGAGATCCCACGTGCCAGAATCAGGATCAATTAGCCCAGAAACAAACGAACCATCCAGAACAACGGGCATGGGAGATTGAACCATAGGCGATGGGTCATCTGGTAACCAGGGGTGACCCCAGATCAAAGTGGTTTTCCCATCACCAATCCTTCTACGAACACCAGCACAAACTAACTCGTGAGCAGCCATAATACTCCTCCAACAGAAACTTGGGTTAGTACCCAACTCAGCATCCATAAAAGAGTTCTTAGGAAAGTACCTGGCCTTATAAACTTTTGCTACCAAGGAATGAGGTCTTGTTAGAAAACGCCATGCTTGTTTTCCTAACATCGCCAGATTGAAAGCCCTGAGTTCTTTAAAACCCAAACCACCAAACTTCTTAGGAATACACAGTCTGTCCCACGCTTTCCAATGTATGCCCCTTTCATTCCCAGAGCCCCACCAATATCTGTTCATAGCTCTTTCGATAGATAAACAAACAGACTCCGGAAGCAAGAAAACACTCATTGAAAAGGTTGGCATTGATTGAGCCACACTTTTCAACAGAATTTCCTTTCCTGCTTGAGAAATCAGCTTCTTATTCCATGATCCTATCCTCTGCCGTATTTTATCTTCAATGTATGAGAATACCGCTCTTTTCTCCCTCCCAATGAAAGAAGGTAATCCCAAATACTTCCCAAAATTGGGAGCCTGAACCACTCCCAGTAGAGTTGCCACTTCCTCCCTATTAGCCTCAGATGTGTTTCTACTAAAACATATACTTGATTTATGAAAATTGACTACCTGGCCAGACATCCCCTCATAATCAATGAGACACTGCTTGATAACCCCTGCTTCCTCCGCATTAGCTTTGAAAAACAAGAGACTATCATCAGCAAAGAATAAGTGAGATACAGGGGGTGCCCCTCTGGCAACTCTGCAACCATGAATAGAGCCCCTCGCCTCCGCTTGCTGTAATAACAATGATAAACCTTCCGCACAGATAATAAAAAGATAAGGGGAGAGAGGATCCCCTTGACGAATACCACGTGTGGGAACCACCTGGCCAACAGTATCACCATTAACCAAAAAGTTGTAGGAAACCGTAGTAACACACAGCATTACCAGATTCACCCAACCTTCTGCAAATCCCAAGGCTAATAACATCCGCCGTAGAAAGACCCATTCCATCCTATCATAAGCTTTTGCCATATCAAGCTTGAGGGCTCCCCAACCTACTACACCACTCCGCTTACGATTAAGGAAGTGGCCCACCTCTGCAGCAATCAGAATATTATCTGTAATAAGTCTGTTAGGAATGAAAGCACTCTGAGAATCAGAAATGATTTCCCCTAGCAAGGGTTTCATACGATTCGCTATCATCTTCGCCATGATCTTGTAGACCACGTTACAGAGAGCAATCGGCCGTAAATCAGACACCATCTCCGGGCACTTCTTCTTCGGTATGAGGACTACATTTGTCTCGTTTAAACCAGACGGAAAGGAGCAATTGTTCAGGCAATGTAAGACAAAAGTAGAGACATCAGAACCCACCACATCCCAATAGTGTTGATAGAAACCCGGGTTCATTCCATCCGGACCAGGTGCTTTATCAGGGAACATAGAGAACAAGGCAGATTTTACCTCCTCCAACTCAAAAGGTCTCAGGAGAGTATTGTTTTGATCATGACTAACACGAGGAGTAACAGATGCAGTAAAGTCATCCAAGGGCGAAATAGAAGCATTCATAGCAAAAATATTATTGAAATAATTAAGCACAACAGCATTTAAATCATCATGCTCAACCCACACACCAGAATCATCACGAATTCTAGTAAGAGTATTTTTGTTCTTACGAGCAGAGGCATACCTGTGAAAGAATTTCGTATTGGCATCCGCCCCTCTGAGCCAATGCTGCTTCGCCCTCTGCCTCCAGAAAACCTCCTCCTGAGCCTCCAACTGACACAGCATAGTCTCAAGCTGCTGGTATTTCTGAAGGGAAGCGGGATCCAGTCTACCTTTCAACAATGCCTGCTCTCGCCGCAGACACCTGATTTTGTCACCAAACTTGTGAAAATGATCACCCCCCCAAGCAAGGAGTTTGTCACCACAGTGTTGGAGACAACCCATCAAACCAGCAGACCTGCCCTCATGCCACGCATCTTCTACTTGCTTTCTGCATCCTTCATCATATGCCCAAGCCATTTCAAATCTGAAACGCCTGGTAACACCTCCCACCCTCTGAATAGAACCCTTCACACTCAGAAAAAGAGCTGAGTGATCAGAATTACGAGTAAGAATATTACACACACTGGCCTCCGGTAAGACATTGCACCAATCAGCACGGGCCAACACCTTATCTAAACGCTCCTCCATCCAATCCTCAGTACCCCTACCCCTCTCCCAGGTAAATTGATGGCCCCGCATAGGTAACTGAACTAGATGACAGTCATCCACTACCTCCCCGAATCCACGAAGTAGATTCTGAGGATGCGGATTTCCTCCACGTTTCTCATATTGGAACAAGAGATTGTTAAAATCTCCCAACACTACCCACGACAAGGTAGACCGGTCAGCCAAAGCTCGCAAAAGATCCCAAGAGTCCCTTCTGCGACTACGCTCCGGAAAGCCATAGAATCCTGTCATTCTCCATTCGCCCAGACCTACTATTCGCACCTCAATATCAACATGATTCTTCGAATAACTCAACAATCGGGCTGTATTATTTCTCCTCCAAAACAAAGCCAGACCACCACTGAGCCCAACACTGTCCACATAGAACAAACCTTCAAAACCTAACTTGATACGGAGCCGTTCCGCATGCACCCGGCCCACCTTAGTCTCCATGAGGAAGACAAACTCAGGCTTCTTACAGGACACTATGTCCACAATTTCTCGAACTGTTCGTGGATTGCCCAAGCCACGACAGTTCCAACTGAGGGTACTCATGATGACCGGCGGGTCTGGGAACCAGAACCCGCCACATGCAAGTTTTTTGACACCTCGGCCATATGAACATCACCATTCGAACCCCCATGCCGCCTAACCCCACTCCCGGAGCCCTCACGTCGGCGTTTTGACACCGCCACCACGCCCGAATCTACCACTCCCGCATTCGGTAATATCGGCGAAGTTGCCATAACTCCAGCGTTGCCCGAAGAGGAACCCACCGAGCCACCGGCACGCGGTAGACCCCCAACCGGAACAAGCCAGTTATCTCCGACACCTCGCGACCCTCGTTTCAATCCCGCTCGTAATTCCGGTCCAAAAGGAAACTGTTCAACCGGAATTCTTGCTTCCCGCGCCGCCAAACAGAATCTATGTACATGCCCCATCATCCCACAGCAATAACAGAAACTATGTAATCGTTCATAACGGAACGAAACCCAACTCCACGTCTTATCACGCTTCATTAGTTTCATCCTCCTCTTGAGTGGTTTGTCCACCGGCAGGGCCACACGTATGCGGTAGAAATCTAACCACGGAGCTCCAACAAAACGTTCATCATTCTTGACGAAAACCCCAAGAAAGTTCCCAATTTGTTCAAGAATAGGGACTGAGGTATACCCAACCGGTAAATCATGTACCTGAATCCACATGTCGACTGAATCCAAACACACATCACCCGGCAACACCCCATCAACCACCGGCCTACAGACCAAAGTGCTATTCTCAAACGCCCAAGGACCCTCCTCAAGAACATACTGCAGGTCTGACTCGTGGAAAAACACAAATATGAACAAGTTTGATTGTAGCTCCGTTACTTGCACACCCTTGACGGGCTTCCAAACAGACGCGAGAACCTGCCTCATATACTCTAACTTGATCAACTTATCTGTCAGAAAGCGGCCAACCATCGGCCATGTCGTCACTCCATCACCACCGGCGTCTGTGTCGACCGTATGAACCGGCTGGAAAGCTTCTTCCTCCTCCTCCAAAGCCATGTCAGCCCAACGAGCCGTGAGACCCACAACTCCTTCGATCGGCGTTGAATCAGCCATGCATGCAGCGACGAGGAAACGAAACTAACGAACAAAACCTGATAACACAGGCGAGAAAAACCGGAAAACTACCGGAGAAAGCTGGCGGAAAACGGCAAAAAACCTAGCAAAAACCTAGGAGAGAGAAGAAACCCTAGACGTAGGCTAGAGAGAGAAGAACCCTTGTTTTTAAAAAGATTTATTCATAGGTGAACTATTCAATTTTGGATTATACCCTAAAGTTCTGTTTATACCCCAAACAGTTATACATTTTGTGTATATGAATCAGGGAGGCATACTAGTTTTATGGCCATGACTTAAGAACATCTTGCATTGGCCACTTAAATTGATATCATCTAAAGAGTTGGTCTTTAGTGAGGTTTTGTTTTACCAACTTTCATGGGGTATATACATTTGGAATCTCCCATCATGATTTGGTATAATTTGTCAAAATTTTAAGTATTCCTTGCAATATGATTTGATTTCGGTTCATTAAAGAATAACCAACTTGTAACACCCCGATTCGGCTATACCGAACCACCGGAGTAATTACCGCCACACCTAGATTCAGCCCAACCTTAAAAAGGCGGGATTCATTCTAGATGCACAGGCTAAACAACAAAAGCAAGGACCGTGTTTCTTAACGTCAAAACCCAAGACAACTTTAGAATAAAACTGCATCATATATTGATTATATATATATGCATGATCAAAATATGTAACTAGGAAGTTACCAAAACGAACGGGCTTTAATAATACCACCCATTCGAAGTGTTTAGAGAGAGACCCGGTTAGACGACTGTTCAGGATTAGCGCCTTTACAAAAGATATATTTACACAAAATACTTGACTACACCCCACCCTTCCACTTCAGACTCTATCTAGTCTAAGGAGCGATACACGGGACCCGTGTAAGTGCCCCAAACCTCTCGCCACTCGCCCTCATGCCACATCATGTGGTCTAAAAACCGACAGGTGTCCATAGTCATCATCCACTCATCAAGATACTCCGGGGGACTCGGGTCCCACGGGTATGGGTACTGCACTATGAACTCGGGTGGGTTACTACCCGGGACTAGCTCTATGGGATAGAACCCATAGCTAGCTTGTATGGCATCGAAAGGACATAGGGGTATGACCGGAGGGGGTGCCCAGATAGGAACTTCCGGCGAGTCCGGAACGGGAGTAGAGTCAGGAGTGTCGATCAGAGCGGGTGGATCAGGCGCAAATCCGGGGCCATAGGGGTCATCATCTGTTAAGTACTGAACATAATCATCATAATCGTAGATTGGGAACTCAAACTCGGAAGGATCCGAGTCAGGTGGGCTACACGACCCCACACTAGACATCTGTTAAGAACACAACGAAGTGCAGTTAGCGCGACGGCTAAGTAAGGATATCCATTATCACTCGAAAATAAACAAAGGTTTTCAAAATAATTATTCAGCAAGAGTAAGGTAAGATAACATTACCCAACAATCGCAATCAACCTGCAAACATTTTAACAACAAGTAATTTCACTTTATTTCAGTAATTCGAGCAAGTAACTCAGTCATCAATTCACCCGATGGTTAGCTCTCGCACATCACCCATGGTACACAATTCTCGCCTTACTCATAAGTGGGGTACGAAACACATCCACTATTAGATCTCGGTGGGGTACACAACACATCCACCTTTCAACTCTCACGTGGGGTACAAAACACGTCCACGTTTAACTCACGGTGGGGTACGAAACACATCCACCTTTAATTCACGAGTGGGGTACGAAACACATCCACTATTAGATCTCGGTGGGGTACACAACACATCCACCTTTCCAACTCTCACGTGGGGTACAAAACACATCCACGTTTAACTCATGGTGGGGTACGAAACACATCCACCTTTAATTCACGAGTGGGGTACGAAACACATCCACTATTAGATCTCGGTGGGGTACACAACACATCCACCTTTCCAACTCTCACGTGGGGTACAAAACACATCCACGTTTAACTCATCACACGACTCCATCACCAATAACTCACTCAAATATATTTTCTCAACCCGCATGCTTAGGTTAGTATTAGTCACGTCACAGAAAAATCAAGTATAGGAGTCATAATAATTTCCAAAGCACAATTATTTCCCAAAAATCGTAAAATATTTAAGTATAATATTTTGGCTTCAAAAACACTCACCCGGATGCCCGTAGGCTCTCAAAATATCACAACACTTAAGCCTAAAAACATCGGGGAAAAACCGGGTCGAGAACAAGTCGAAACGAGCCCGCGTCGCGCGGACTCGCAAATGGCCGCGCCTGCGGACGCCCGGCGGACGCGGCGTCCGGACCGCGTCCGCGGGTTCGGCACGCTGGGCCAAGACTGGGCGCCCACGGACGCGCAGCGGACGCGCGCGTCCGTGCGGCGTCCAACCTCTCGGCCGAGCGCCGAAATGTGCTTTCGTAAAGGGGCGCGCGGTGGACGCGCGTCCACTGTCGCGTCCGCCCGTTTCCTGCCCACTTCGGGCCGCAAGTTCGGGGTCGTAACGCCCCGATCTTCTACTTTTTCCACAAATATAAGCATATATGGACCCCAAATAACATATACATGCATAAAAGTAATTATGAACATGTACAATAAAATTTATCAAAATTAAATTCAAGAACTTTGGAGCCAACTTATAGATCTAGAGTGTAGCACATATTTTTCATGAACAAAATTCTAATCATGCAATTTTTTCTAGCATTTGCCTATTTCCAAGCGATTGAACCGACTTAAGGGAATCCTTATCTTTTGGCTATTTTAATGAGTGGGAGTGACAGACGTGCCAACTCTGAGCTCTTAGCTGTTAGAGGTAGTGTTCAAGTTCAGTTATGAAGAAGTCATGGAATATAGTTAGCATTATGCTAACATTAAGAGATCTCTACTTAAGGCATGCTTTTAAGGATCTTAGAGATCATACAGTGTACTCTTTTGTACAAAGAGTTCCAACAAGCTAAGACTATCACATACATATTTCTCCACATGCATTACATCAATACTATGTCTCACATCTAGTGTCTTCCAATACGGAAGATTAACGATTATATATTTGTTTTTCCATTGACTCTTCTCATTTGTAGGTATCTTAACATTAGATTTGACCTCTTACCTCTTTGAGATTTAAGCTTACCAAAAGTAACATTGATGCATTCAACTCGTTCATAAACTTGATTCCCAGTCAATGGTTGTGGAGCATCTGTATAGTCTTGTACCCCATTCAATGCATATTTTAATCTTTAATAAATCTCCGATGTTCCATGTAGACTGTCTTTCTGCATAACACACATTCATCCCATAATTTCTTTAAGTTCTCAATCAAAGGCGCCATAAAGACATCTATATCATTCCCTGGTTGTTTTGGCCCAGAAATCATCAAGCACAATAATATATATATTTGTGTTTCATACACAACCAATGATGTAGATTATAACTACCAACATATGGCCACGAGCTATGCTTGCTACTTAAGTTCCCGTGATGATTCATACTATCAGTACAATGTCCAAGTCTAAGATTTCTCGACTCATAGCCAAATTTAGATAATGTATTATCAAATGTTATCCATTGAGGAGAATGAACTAGGTGTCGAAGCTTGCCATCATAAATTCTTTGATCTGCATGTCATGTTAAGTTCTTCGCATCGCTTGGATTTGCAAGCATACACTTAAATCTTGGGATAATTAATGGGAGATACCACAAAAGTTTAGCAAGTAAACCTTTCAAACTTATTTTACCAGCAACATTCTCTCTTGTTTTGTAACGAGATGCCCCACATATTGGACATGCATGCAAGTCTTTGTAATCATTCCTAAAGAATATGCAATCGTTAGGGCAAGCATGTATGTCTTTTATATCACATACCCATGGGACACAAAATCTTCTAGACATCATATGCACACTCTTCGAAAGTTCATTACCATATGGAAGCATATCCTTTAATATTTCAAGTAACATAGTAAAGCTCTTGTCACTCCACTCATTCCTAGCTTTCAAGTAGAATAATTTTAATACAGCATATATTCAGGTATATTTACTACAACTCGACCACAAAGGTAGTTTTGAATCATTCAATAATTCATCCAACTCATTTGTTCGATCAGTAAACTCCTCTCCAACATCGTGAAACATTTCATCCAATTGATCTTCAGACTCATCATCTTCATTTGCTTCGTTGTCAACATACATGTTAAATGTTGTAGCCACATCGCTTTCACCGTGACATATACATTATGTATAATATGGATTAATCACATTACATATTAGATCATCAAATAGGTCGTCCTCACATAGCCTTTTCTGATTACAACACTTCTTACAATGCAACGACATAAGAACCTATCATTACTATTCAGAAGGTTATTCTTTGCAAAGTCTATAAATTTCCAAACTCCGTCTTCGTATTTCTTAGTAATTCGAGAAGCATTCATCCAACTTTTATCCATCAGAAGCCAATCTAAAATAATATTAACCATAATTAAACTTAAGTTAACACTAATTCAACAAATTTCTATAATGATAATAAACAAAAATAATTTAAACATAAACCACGGTGTGGCTAATCACCGGATTCACAAGAAAAAGTCAAAAATATAAATAAACATAGACCATGGTGTGGCCAATCACCGGATGCACAAGGGAAAGCTGAAAGTGTGTAGAAAAATAAATAGAAAAAGATCTTACCTCACCAAAGAGTTGTCCACGTCGGTAAACAAACCTCGAATCTGACTAATCACTTACAAGTTTTATTTATAAATTAATATACTAAATGGTTATTAATTCATAACAATACTGTTTCAAACAATCTCAAAATAATTTACAATTCAATATAATACTAAAACACTCTAAATTCAATAATAATATTTAAAATAATCATACTTAAAGTTGTTAATATATTTCAAATTTTAATCATATTTAAAGTTGAGTTCGAACTTGTATTTTATATTAGAAGAAATGAGTAGCATTATATTACTCTTAATCTTCTTTTTTTGGGTGTAGCACATGGTTTTCACCGTCAGACACAGTGACTAATTCTCTCCCTTGATTGTAGGCACCTCTATTGGGTGTGACAGCTGGCCTGTAGATTTAATATTACTCTATTCCCAAAGTCAAGGATCGAACCCTTGACCTTTGGTTAAGGATGGAGGACTCTTAATCTTATTATCATATTCTAACATATTACAATATTAATGGGTAGAATTTAACGAGACCTAATGTATTACAAATTCTATTATGGGAAAATTTATTGTCTTCCAATGTTTGTTATTCTATATATTTTTTCAATCCTCACTATCTTTTTTCTTATTTCTTTTAAGATGGTAACTATAGCATTAATAGAGAGAAAAAATCACAAAATTTTTTTATACACACGAATATATAATTATATTTAGCTAACATTATAGACTATATTAACATTAAGTCTAAAAATTTGAAAAAAATTAAAAATAATTTGAAATATAAAAAATTATTCCTGAAATACATAATAATTCTTAAAATTCGAAATATAATCCTAAAATTTGAAATATAATCTTAAAATTTGAAATATAATCTTAAAATTTGAAACATAATCCTAAAATTCAAAATATAATCTTAAAATTTGAAATATAACCCTAAAATTTGAAATATAATCTTAAAATTTGAAATATAATCTTAAATTTTGAAATATAATCCTAAAATTCGAAATATAATCTAAAATTCAAAATATAACCATAAAATTCGAAATATAATCTTAAAATTAAAATTTATAAACAAATAATTAAAAATATAATTAAAAACGATTTAATTTTTTTTATCGGTGGCGTGGCGAGACGACAACAGCGATGTGTTGGGGCGGCGACGACAAGGGAAGCAGTGGCTTAAATGCTCAGAATGTCAGACCAGGTCAGACTAGGTCTATGTGCTAACGGGTTTTCTCCATTTGGTTTAAATGTTAAATTATATTCTTGTTGGCCAGTTATGATTGTTCCATATAATCTTCCACCTTCAATGTGTATGACTATGCTGTATATGTTCTTAACTTGTATTATTTGTATGGAGCACAATCCAAAGGCCAATATTGATGTGTATTTGCAACCTTTAATCGATGAGCTTCAGTTGCTATGCGATACCCGAGTTTTAACTTAATGATCTCTCGTTAAAGCAAATATTTATGATATGAGCTATGTTGACGTAGACCATCAATGACTTTCCTGCATATGGTATGCTATATCAATGACAAATAGCAAGAAAACTAGCATGTTCTTATGATCCGCTGTATAACAATTGGTATAAGTGGTGTCATATATATATATATATATATATATATATATATATATATATATATATATATATATATATATATATATATATATACGTGGTGGCATTTTCGTAAATAACTCAAACTTTGGTGCAAGTAACATGCGTTAAAATTAAAGTGCAAGTAAATGGTGTAAGTATGCAAGTGCAAGAAAAATCACTTCAAAGTGCAACCATTTTCACTCAATAGTGCAAGTAATTTACCTTATTAACGTTAATTGGTTCACTTAATGATAACGTTTTTCACACTGGTGCACTTAATGGTAATATTTCGTGCAACTAATGATAACGTTTGGTGCACTAAATATTGATGCTCAATGAACATTATTTGTTGCACTTTTAATACATTTTATTACTTGCACTTTTAATAAATTTTACTTGCACTTAGGTGCACTATATGAAACTGTTACTTACACTTTTAAAACAATTTACTTGCACTTCAAAGTTCAATTGTTTGCGAAAATGCCACCGCATTTTAAAAAACAGTGTTTTTGACCGTTAGATTTAGACACATGAATGACTGCGATTGGTTCTCAATTCTCTCATGAGCAGTGGGTTCTCACCTGAATGCCCTCCTATTATGATTGGTAATAGATAATAAACAAAAGCAAATGAAAAGATAATTATGCTTAAAAAACATCTGTAACTGAAAATAGATCATATGACTGCAATATGTTTTAAAAATTTTAATTATCTTTAATTCACTTTAATTGTTGAAAACTTTCAAGTTTTCAACATGATAAATTACGTTCATGACTATTCAATTAGTATCACATTTGGTCCTTGACTATTAACATTTTTCAAATTAGGTGGATGACTATTCAATTTTTATCACATTTGATCCTGCCGTTAAATTTTCCGACCAAATTTTTTTTGAAGTCACCGGTGACCACCTAGTTTATTTAATTTTTATTTTAAAAAATATTTTAATAATTTTTGAATTATTTTTTTTTTAAAAACAAACGCGCCCACCCCCCACCCTCCTCCTTTGTCTCCACCAGAGACGAAGGAGGAGGGGGATGGCCAGCGTTTTTACCCCCTTCCTCCTTTCTTCCTTCGTCTTTGTCGGAGACGAAGGAGGAAGGGGGGAGAGAACTCCGGCCACCCCCCTCCTCCTTCGTCTCTGCCGGAGACGAAGGAGGAGGATGGGTGGGGGTGGCCGGCATTTTTTATTTTGTTTTTAAAATTTTTAATTTAAAAATTATTAAAATAACTTTTACAATAAAAATTAAATAAATTTGGCAGTCACCGGTGACCTCCTCATAAATTTGACTGGAAAATTTAACGGCAGGACCAAATGTGATACAAATTGAATAGTTATGCACCTAATTTGAAAATGTTAATAGTAAAGGAACAAATGTGATAGAAATTGAATAGTTATCCACCTAATTTAAAAAAATTAGTATTCAAAGACTAAAATTGATACATATATTATAGTCAAAAGACTAAAAATGATATTTTCTCTTTTCAATATATATATATATATATATATATATATATATATATATATATATATATATATATATATATATATATATATATATATATATATAAATTCCACCCTTTTTTCCTTGTTTGTCGGCAACTCTCAACTGTGACCTATCAAGATGAATGGGTCATATGAGTCACTTTTTACCTGTGGGAGTATATTTTCTTCTGATCCCTCTCTCTCACACACAAAAACACGTTAGCTGCCTTGGAGATTAGTATAATTACATTAAAATAAATTAAGGTAGCAATCAGGAGATTAAATTAAAGTGATAATGGACTAATGGTTGAAGAAAGACGCATTTCCCACGTTAAAGAAAAGTACTGTTAAACAAAATTTAAAATAATGAGTAATAATGCAGGTGACACTGAAAGGATTTTCAATTCTTTTTATTGGACACTAAGACACTGTTTGGTAAATAATCAGCCTATCAGTCAATTTTAACTTATTTGACTACTATTAGTTGTTTGGTTAATAAGCTTTTTGCAACTCCAAAATGCTAAAATTCAAAAGGTTACTCAAAGCAGCCTTTTCAATTAGCTTTTTGAGAAAAAAAATTATACCAAACAGCTATCAGTTAACAGTTAATTTATCAAACAATTTTCTACAATCAGCTAATATTATCAACAAATCATACTTTTTAACCCAAACAACCAACCCAATCAGTCAACCGCCATTTACCAAACAGGGCCTAACTCTTTTAATTTAGCTCCATATGGCAAGGTGATTCTATAAATAGATGGGGAGTGTAGAGAGAGCACTATCAAATCCCACAACAACTTATTTGTGGAAGCTCAGAGAAAAATCATGGGTGAAAATGGGAAGCATAGTAGTCATGTTGAGCTCCTTCAAGCCGAAGCTCAAACATGGAACCACATTCTAAACTACATAGATTCTGCAACACTGAAATGTGCTGTTCAGTTAGGCATCCCAGATATCATCCATAACCATGCCAAACCAATGCCTCTTCACGACCTAATAGCCGCCCTCCCCATCCACCCTTCCAAGGCTCCCTACATCCATCGCCTCACCCGTTTTTTGGTCCACTCGGGCCTGCTTTCCCTCACAAATTCAGGTCAACAAGAAGAGTGTTACTCACTCACACCTGCAGGCCGCCTTGTGGTCAAAGATGAGCCCATCAATTTAAGGGCATTCCTTCACATATGTAACGAACATGTTTTCCAAAAGTCGTGTTATTCCTTGGGTGATTGGTTCCAGAACGATGATCCTAGCCCGTTTTCGACTGCCCATGGGGAGAAAATCTGGGATTACATCTCCCATGAGCCTGGGTACAATGATGTTTTTAATGAAGTCACAGCTAAGGACTCGCAGTTATTAATGGAAGTGTTGTTGAGTGGCGAGTCTAAACGTGTGTTTGATGGTGTTTCATCTTTGGTGGACGTTGCTGGTGGCAAGGGTGCCGTTGCCTCCGCCATAGCCAAATGTTTTCCGGCCATGAAATGCACTGTACTTGACCTCCCACATGTCATAGCCAGTGTGGATGCAGCTAGTGTTGAGAATGTGGAATTTGTAGCAGGAAATATGTTTGAAAAAATCCCTGCTGCTAATGCAGTGTTACTCAAGGTATGACCCTGTTTGGTAAATAATCAACTTATCAGTTAATTTTGGCTTATTTGACCATTATTAGTTGTTTGGTTAATAAGCTTTTTATAACTCTAAAATGCTAAAGTTCAAAAGGTTACTCAAAGCAGCATTTTCAATTAGCTTTTTGAGAAAAGAAATTATATCAAACAGCTATCAGCTAACAGCTAATCTATCAAACAACTTTCTACAATCAGCTAATGTTATCAACAAATTATACCTTTTAACCCAAACAACCAACCCAATCAGCTAACAGCCATTTACCAAACAGGGCCAATATATAATTCCCGGCCTTTACTACTCAATTTCTTTATTTATTTTGACTTGCTTGACTCTACATATGTGTATCAAATTGGACTAAATTCTCTTCCTATGTATAGTGGATTATGCATGACTGGGAAGATGAAGAGTGCGTGAAGATACTGAAGAAGTGCAAAGAGGCAATTCCAAGTAAGGAAGAAGGTGGGAAGGTGATCATCATAGACATGGTGATAGAAGATAAAAAACATGACCCCTGTTTTAGCAGAGCAGAACTGTACATGGACTTGTTGGTAATGGCTCTCTATGGGAGCAAAGAGAGAAACAAGAAGCAATGGGAGAAGCTCTTCACTGAAGCAGGTTTTAGTGACTACAAAATCACTCCTGCTTTGGGTTTGAGATCTCTTATTGAGCTGTTCCCATGATAAAAATGTGTGTGATGTTCTTTTGTGTTGTCTTTGATTCAATAAAACTTGTAAGCCATATGTTTTCAAAAAAAAAAAAAAAAAAAAAAAAAAACCTTGTAAGCTATATAATGGCATTTCAATGTACTTGATAAATTATCTATTAAAAAAGTTACTCCTTCCGTCCCGAATTGGATGTCACACTTATTGCACTTTTTTTTTTATAAAGGAATTTAAGTAAATGTTGCATTTTCTAATTATGCCCCTTACTTTCCTCACTTTTGGAAATAAAAACAACAAAGAAAGCAAAACACATTGGGAAAAGTAGAATAATGTGATGTTCAACTTTGAAGATAGGACAACATTTTGAGACAAACTAAAAAGGAATGTAAGGCAAGTAAAATAGGACGGAGAGAATACTATACCTCTGTATCAATAGACACAAAGATTTTGTTTGGTAGAACCAATGTACTCCCAAATTCTACTCTCCCACTCTTACTCCATGATGTGACATTAAAGTAGCTTTTCAAAATAAGCTCCTTGTTTATTAACTGTTTTGCTTTTTTTTTTTTTTTTTAATCTTTATTAATTTACAAAAATAACTACTTTATCTTTATCTTTAATGAACTACCCTTGATTAATCAAAATCTTAATATTCTAATTTATCCTTTAATGTATTTTTACAATTATCAACTAATAGACTAATTTTAACAAACACTTTAATTTCAATTTAATAGCTTATTAACTACTAACTTTTTACTTTTCAATTTTCAACTAGCATTATAGCTAGATGTGCTAGACAGAGCAAAAGATGTATAATGGTGTAGCGTTGTTTATCCATTATAGAGTTTATTACCGAAATGGTTCTTCGACTATTGCGAAATTACTAATTTGGTCCTCGGCAATTTTTCTTGCCCAATTAAGTCCTCGACTTTGAAAAATTTAACCATTTTAGTCCTCCGTTTATTTTACCGTTTGATATCCGTTAAATCAGGACCAAATTGGTAATTTTATTATAGTCAAAGGACCATTCCAGTCAAAAATTAATTACCAAAATTGTCCCTTGACTATAGCAAAATAATTACCAATTTGGTCCTGATTTAACGGTTGTTTAACACCAAAATAAACGGAGGACCAAATTGGTTAAATTTTTCAAATTCGATGACTTAATTGGACAAGTAAAATTGTCAATGACCAAATTGGTAATTTCATAATAGTCGATGGACTATTTCAGTAATAAACTCTCCATTATATTACTCAAGGAATTCTCCTTAAATTATTTAGGAATCCACAAGGACCACCACTATGTCGTCTTGGCTCTTTCATTTCAATTTCAGTTAGACCGTCCAATGGACAATTTTAGAAGACCTTCGTAATGAAGCTTTATCATGAAGTTGCTCCATGGCTCTTTCCTTCTCCCACATCAAACATCTCCCACCTATTCCTTTTGCTCTTCACTAGCTACTTAGCTTTTATATATATTTAATAACCAACCATAAAATGGGAAATTGACTTAAATATGTATATTACACCATGGAGAGACAAAAACAAGCAACTTTTCAAGTCCCACGCACTTAAGTTTGGGATTTGAGTTTCTTGAGTGTCTGAAATTTATTTATTTTTCTCACAAACACATACAAATTAAAGAATCTCACAAAAAAAACTTAAGTTCTAAAGTTTTGAATTTTTTTTGGCCCAAAGTTTAAAAAATTGCTTATTTTTGTCCCTCCATAGTCCATGTTACTCAGCTTCCAACACTCAAGTGACTTAACAACCGTTACGGTTCCCTCAAAAAAAAAAAAAAAAAAACATAAAAAAATAACCGTTACGGTTGTGCCAATTCTCAAAATAGAAAAAAAAAGAAAAAAGAAAAAAAAAAGTGTGATGGATAGACATATTTTGGAAGACTTTGGAACTAGGACAAGAAAAGGCTTACGGTTTTCATCCTATTTTGTGGTTAAAAACGCTAACCCACTTACAGTTTCTCTCTCCTAACTCTACGTATATGTACTGTATAATACTATTGATATACTATTTTTATTAAATGATATTATTTTGTTGTTAATATATAAATAAATGAATAAATTCTAGTTCATCCGTCACTTTCTCAATCCTTTTCCTTGCGCAGCTCTCCCCGTTCTTTATTTTCTCACAAAAAAATTCCTACCCACTTTCTTAATCTTTCCACTTGCCTCACCATTTTCATTGTTAAATTTCTTTGTGTGTGATGTGTGCACTATGTGACGTTCATCGTAGTGACTACAGACCTGAGATGACGCGTCGGATTGGCGGCAACTCAATTAAAGGGCGGCTACATGTTAATATACATCCAGGGGTGCAGTCAGAAATTTCATTCAGTGAGAATGAAAAACTAAAACAGATCAGATGAGATATTTTAGAAGAAAAAATTAATCAAGTAAAAAAATTCAACCTCTTAACATCTACTACAACGCATACATACGTAACCATCTAATTAAACTACATTTTTGAGTAATTTATATCTATATTATTTACTTATATCTAAACATTTAATATATATATATATATATATATATATATATAATATATATATATATATATATATAACAGTCCCCTATATATAAGGAGTTTGGTGGGGTGAGAAGGGGGATAGTTGCCCCCAGTCCCCCACTGCCCCCATACTGACTCCGCCCATGTATATACATGCATGCTATCTTTTTTGTCCAATCCAAAGGAACAATATTTACGGAAGTACTCCGCCCGTAACATTTAGGTCCAACAGTTTGGTAACATATAGGTTGTGTTTGGCAGAGCTTATTTAGGAGCTTATAACTTATTTTAAGCTACTAATAAGCTATAAGCTTTGTTTGGTAATGCTCTCAAAATAAGCTAGTAGCTTAAAATAAGAGCTTATTTTGAAACGCTACTTCAGGTAGCTTTTCAAAAATAAGCTAGTAGCTTCTTAACTTTTTTCCATCTTTATCCTTATTATTTTAAATAAATGACATCATTTATCTCTCCCAATTAAAACTCTTTTAGCATTTTTTCTTCAATATGTTTCGTTGTAATTTTAATTTGATATTTGTGTTTGAACAATAGTTTTTGTATGAATTAATTTTATGAATTATAAACATTTTGTTTTACTTTATATATTTTTAAATATATGTTCTTACTTTATATTTTATTAAATTATATTGATTTCATTATTTTATATTTTAATATCTAAACAAACCTATTTAAATTTAAAATTATTTAACTTTAATTTTATGTAGATGTCCTTTTTAGTCTTTTTACATTTATCAACTTATCAAAAAGCTAATTTTACCAAACACTTTTAAGCATAACAGCTATCTTAACAGCTCTTCATATTTCAGCTACTTTTCAACTTTCAGCTACCATTTCAGCTAGGTTTGCCAAACATAGCCATATAGTTAGTTTATCAGTTAATTTTTGTTTATTTGACCACTATTAGTTGTTTGACTTGGTTAAACAATCAATATGAGTATTTGATTAATTGGTTTTTTTGTAACATTCTATTGCTTCAAATTGCTAAAATTCAAAAAGTTGTTCAAAGCAGTTTTTTCGATAAGTTTTTTCAGAAAGTCATTTTGCATGTAATCAACTATCACCTAACAGCTAATTTACCAAACATTTTTCTACAATCAGCTAATTCTATCAACTAGCTGAACCCACTAACCCAATCAACTAACAACTATTTACCAAACACCCCTTTAATGTCTTTTCTTCAATGTGGAAAATGCACCATTATATATGTAGGAAAAGATTCATTCATATGAGAACATGCCCACCTGAAAAGTGAGGACTTATCTAATCTATTCATTTGGTCGGGTATGTCAATGGTTTAGGTTGTTGAAAAATAAAGAAAAAAAGGTGGGGTTTATTTATAAATATTAAAGCTTTAAAGTTTTCAATATTTATAAAACTAATTTTGTGCTTTTTTTTTTTTTTTGTTAAAATCATCAATTATTGATAAATGATAACGGTTGAGATAAGTCTTCCCTTTTACAAGAGGATCGTGTTATCATTTGATGAGCAGTTGAATGGAAGTCGCCTTGTAATCGTAACCGACAAAGATCCACAAGGAGACAAATTAACCTAATAAGTAGGGATGTGAAGTTAAGGCTTCTTTGTTTCATAAGTGATGTAGAAAATATATATATAGAAAATTTATATATATACGTTCTGATGGATAATACACTAGGTCTGGACCACATGAACCGGCCTAGCTAAGAGAGTAACTGGGTCAAGAGGGCCCAAGAAGGAGACCCAACCCAGAGCTAGCGAATAGTTCGATAAGGATTGGGGACTTAGTATTCGTAATATTAGCAGGATTAGGGAATGTAACAGGGACTCCTAGGCATTCCAGGATTCTTATTCTCTGTAGAGCTCTAGGCCCAAAATATGTATAAATAGACCATCCATCTTGGGAGGAAGGACAGACAATTTTGAGCAATACAATATCAATATTTTCCCCATATATTTTTCCTACATTTTTTTCTATATTATCACTATTTTAATAGGTAGTGTTGACATGTTTTTGACTACCCAAAAGTCATTGAAACCAAATAGTTCATCTTTAGTAATTTTTATTAACTTTCTATATGAGTATAGATGGTGATCATATATTATACCAAGGGGTAACAAAGGTTGATTTTTATAACCTATAAATAAATTGTAATCTCTAAAATCAAAATAAAATTCTATACTATCATGGGGTGTTTGCTTGGAGAGAATTACAATTTCATTCCAACTTAATTCCCTCATAATTCCGAAGGTAACTAAGGGGGGTGTATTCAATCATAACTTTTATAGACTTTTAATTCCATGGATAAGAAGAAAAAAGAAAAAAGATAACCCTGAGAGAAAACTACCCTCCCTTTTTAAACATAAAATTGATGTCTGGCATCTCCTTATAGATTATAGCTTGTATTATTCTTTGACTACTGTCAATAGAGAACGTCATTCTAGAGCAATAATCAATCTAGGCCAACATTTGATGATTTGATGATTTTTGTTTTGGATGTGTGCTTATGAAGATTAACATTTGATGAAGTATTTGCATGTAAATTAATTACAATATGTCTAATTCAAGAGATACAGTAGATGAGTGGTATACTGGCATTTGAATTTAATATGCTATAATTTTTTGTGTTAAATATGCAAATGGGTCCAAGAGCTACTTGTCATTTAATAATAATAATAATAATAATAATAATAATAATAATAACAACAACAACAACAACAACAACAACAACAACAACAACAACAACAATAATAATAGTAATAATAATAATATAATATAATAATAATATAATATAATATAATATAATATAATATAATATAATATAATATAATATAATATAATATAATATAATAATAATAATAATAATAATAATAATAATAATAATAATAATAATAATAATAACAACAACAACAATAACAATGAGTATTTTGGACTTTATACTACTTATTCCCTTTCAATTCTCATGTATACCAAACATTAAAATTGAAATTCTCAGTAATTTTATTCTTGCAAACCAAACACTAGAATTTAAACTCCTACTTTATTCCACATTATTCTTTTTTCATGGAATTACAATTCCTTTCTCACCTAATTCCTTCTCTCCAACCAAACGCCCTGCCAGTGAAAGGATGCATTAGAAGGACAGTGCTCAGAAATGTATACCGAATTTCAAGAATGCGGAGAAGTGAAGTATTGGTGACAGTAAAGCCAAAAGGAAAGAGCTAAGAAATGTATGCTAGTTTTTTTTTTTTTTTTTTTTGAAAACGAAATGTATGCTAGTTGATTGTTTAATTTGTTATTTAGCTAAAGCAACCTTGTTTAAAAAAAAAAAAAAAAAAGTTATCTAAAGCAACCATGAAAAGGATATATATTTATATATATATAGGGTCATGTTCAGGTGTGGTCGCGCCTTCCCGTGCGGCCGTGCGGTTCACACCACTCAATGTTACGAAATACACCACTCAATGTTAAGAAACACACCACACAAATATGCACTGTGGTGTGTTTCTTAACATTGTGGTGTGTTTCACTGCGTTTCATTGTGGTGTGTTTCTTAACATTGAGTGGTGTATTTCGTAACATTGAGTGGTGTATGACCGTACGGCTGCACGGGAGAGCACGGCTGCATTTGAACCAAAATATATATATATATATATATATATGTATCACTGTTGCAAAAATCTCCGCCTAGGCACCGGCCTAGGCGCTAGGCGCTCCTAGACCGAGACGAATTGCTCCCTAGGCGTCCGCCTAGGTGGCCGGCCGCCTAGGAGGCCACCTAGCGCCTAACTTGGCCGGCTGGGCTGAGTTGGCGGCCGACTAGGCCGAATTTGACCGGGTTAATTAACTCGCCCAACTCGGCAGAGTTAGCCGAGTTAACTCGAGCGATTAGGCCTTGTTAATTTTATTATTATATTTATATATATTTAAATTTATTTATTTATATAGGTAAGAGAAGCAAGAGATATGTATATAATTATATATAATATATAATAAAATATATGACATACACCCACACCCATGAATTAATTTATTGTTTTTATAGGTCACCGCCTAGAACCGCGCCGTCCAGACCGCTTAGGCGCTTGGCGCTAGTCTACCGCCCGACTAGCGCCTAGCGCCTACTGCAATCATGATATAAATAAACAAATTTGAGGCATAACTAAAATTTGAGGTTACATGCATCGATCAAAAAGATCAACCCACAGCATAAAAAAATTTGGCCAGGATGATGGATCTGTTGAAAAGTGAAAAGCATAAGCGGATTGATATTTGGGGCATGGGAGGTGTGAGCAAGACTATTTTTGTAAGGAATTTTAATAGTCATCATCTCACCAGACACCAATGATCCAGCACAGCAAACCTTCAATATGGTAATATGGGTTACCATACGTGAAAGATGAAAAATTGCTGAGCGGTTGGACTTGATGATGATGATGAACAAAGAACTGCTGACAAAAACTTACCGCCAGCAGTTTGGGTTGCTCTAACGAAACCATGAAAAGGATTGAATCATATATCTATACATACATTAATTAATATTCTTGCTACTATCTAGCTTAGATTTAATTATCTCACAGCTGTGTGTACAGGTAGGAAAATGCAAGCATGGACAAATGTGGATGACATCACGTCAACCACTAGATCAGAGAATCAAATAATGTTGCATGGATAATTTTTTTTATTTATATATATAGATAATAAAATTATAGATGAAATTATAAAAAATTCTAATATTAAGAGTGTACATTTATTTAATTATAAGATTAGTTCAAAATATCCCCAATTAATTGAATAATATATGACTCGGTTGTCTGCAATTATCATAAAAAAATTAATATTATAATATGATTTAAACAATGATATTATTACTAAAATAAATGAAAAAAAAAAGAGAAAATAATTTTAAAAAGGCACTAAGCTGTGAAAGATGAGAGAATTGATTAATCCTGTTGAACCCACGTCGCGTACGCCGGGTTTGGAGCGGTGGCTGGTGCGGTTTCGTCGGATGCAGTGGCGCCGGAAGCAGGGGCGATCGCAATGGTAGCCGATGGGCATGGGATGTCACCGTCGACGTACCCAAGCAGACCTTGCCCTCGGAGAAAAGGCACCAATTGTGTGCGCCAGAACAGGTAATTTCGGCTGGTGAGTTTTATCGAAACAAAGTGGTGGGCGGCGCTAAGGGAATTGGTGTTGGTTGTCGGAGGGAGGGAGGTGACGGCGGCGGTAACCGTTCGTTCAGAAGAGTGTGTCGACATAGTTGTTTGAATCGGAGAACCTAACGCTAACTGATACCAGATGAGAGAATTGATTAATTGAATTAATTCCAAAACAATTACATCACAGTCCTATATCAATTAGGTGACCTAAAACTACTCCTCTAGACTAGGGAAGTTATTCTTGACCACAACTAATATTTGACTGTGTTACATAAATAATAATAATAGAAATAATAGTATTCACATGAAAAAATTTGAAATTAAATCACCTGATTTAGAACTATTTTTTTCCCATACATGATTTAGGTAATTTTTCATTGTAAAATAAATATGTTTCAAAGCGAAAAAATTAGTCAGTAGTCTGGATTAAAAATACTTGGAATAACAACATGGGGAATTTCATTATTACTCTTGTAATTAATTTGTGTAAGAAAGTAAAAAGAAAAAGAAATTTAATAACAATTATAATACTAAAATATGATAATATAATAAGGTCAAATTTTTTACAAATTTTGAAAAATTTGTTTGTATACAATGATTGTTGTTTAAGTTGTTTTGTTGCTTTCACTGTCCCAAATCAATATTCTCAACTCATTTACGGGGTGTTTGGTTCACTAAATAGGCAGGGAATGACATAGCATTCCCAGTAATAGCCTATTCCGTTGTTTGGTTCACATTTGTATTCCCAGGAACATTGTTCCTGGGAATGAGCTATTACCCTTGCAAGCTAAGGGTAATAGCTATTACCAGGGCCCCCCTTGGTATTAGTCTATTCCTAGCCTCTCAGGAATAGCTATTTTAATATATTTTATCCTTTTTAAACTTAAAATAAAACTTAAATTTTACACATCTCACCTCTGATTGGACTTCTTCTTCAAGGTATTTTTCTAATTTTTTTTTTTTTTACAGATTATTATTTAAATTTATATAAATAAATAAATAAATATATATATATATATATATATATATAGGGTCATGTTCAAGTGTGGCCGTGCTCTTAGGTGTGAACAGTGCGGCCTCACCACTATGTATACAGATATACACCACTCAGTGTTAGAAAATGCACCACACAAATATGCATCGTTAGGGACGCATCACCCAAAAACACACCACTAGGTATGTTAGAAAATGCACCACACAAATATGCATCGTTAGGGACGCATCACCCAAAAACACACCACTAGGTATGCAAATATACACCCCACAGTATTAGCAAATGCACCATTAGGGACATGGGAGTTATGGTGCATTATTTTGGGTGTGTGGTGTGTTTTATGGTGTTTTTGTATATTTTCATTGTGGTGTGTTTCTTAACATTGAGTGGTGTATTTCGTAACATTGAGTGGTGTGTGACCGCACGGCCACACCTAAGAGCACGACCACATTTGATTAATATTCTATATATATATATATATATATATATATATATATATATATATATATATATATATATATATATATATATATATATATTGATGTAGTAAATACTGGAGGGAGACGCGTATAAAAGGAGGGTGATCTTATTTTATGGCTCGGAGGGTAAGAACACCAGCTCGGGCTCGCGTAAAGGCCGGGAATCAGTTGACGGGTTGTGTATGGTTAGGTAAAAGTCCTCTCTCTTCCATAAATGCGGGTATTTATAGGGGGACTACCGAGCGGGGCCTCCGGCCCTCCGGCATGGAGCACACGTGGGGCGCATGCACTGTCGACCGCCTTCAGCACCCTACAGCCGTACACGTGTCGCTTAGTCAAAAGGTTTGGGAAGCCCTAGGTCGGGCAGTGTGATGTGATCGGGCGGTGAAACTAAGGTCGGGTGAGGATCCTCAGGTCGGGACGTAACACTGAGGTCGGTGAAGACGCTCTGGCGACCGTATCTACGTGTACGAGTGCGTATTGCCCCATCACATAGCCCCCCTTAGTGGGCCGGACTGAGGGTTTCCGAGAGAGCGGCCCGCTACCCATATGGGCCCGGTAGGAGGATCCAGACCGTCGCGCGTGGCGCTTGCGCCCTACACGTGTCGATGGACGGCGAATCCCTCGGGATGCTCGCGCCATCATGACGGGGAGCGTTTCATTTTCCGCTTCTGGCTATAAATAGACCCCTCGTGCCGGTATTGAAAGGCACGCTTCCTTTCTTTCGCTCCAGAGCTTCCCGACCGCTTTGCCTTGTTTCACGAAGGTCGCTGACGTCTTTAGGCACGCCCGTACTTTAACGCAGGTATTTAGCAATTCCCTACTCTTCCCTTTTAAATACTTTTGATCGGTGTTTCCGGAACTTGGAATCCAGTGCTTCCCCGCTAAGGTCGGGCACTGAGCACTAATTTAGTTAGCCGTGCCTTATTGAGGTCGGGATCGTTGATCTAAACCCGAACTCCCTGTCCCTTATAGGGAATCTACGATGTCCGACTCGGATAGTCAAAACGTCTCGGCCCAAGACTACGACGATGCTGTGGAGGCCACTCCAACAGATGCGTCCTCGGCGAACTCCACTGGAACGGCTGACGAGGTCGGATCTCACGACGGTTGGGTAGGTGAAGACGGCCCTCGGCGTGGGAAGTCCCCGAGAGTCGTCGTGGCTCGATACCCCCCCGCTACGCGGGAGGCCCTTTTGGCCGAACTCCCCCCCGGCCTGCGGCTGCAGGGCCCGTGACCGCCCCTCTTTCACTTGAACTCTCCTCTTCTCAACCCTCCGCCTCTTCTGGGGAGGATGTCGTTCCGCTAAACAGCGACGACGTCCGTAACCACCCATGCCTGCTTACTCTTTCCGAACTGGAAGAAACGAAAACCCTCTTGACCGGTCGTGTAGAGTTTCAGACCCGAAGGTCTTTAGGTGATGTAATCAGTCGGACCCATGACGACTGGCTCGGGCTGCACCTCGATTCTATCAAGGCGCCTCTTTCTTTTCCCTTTTCGCCGTTCCTCCTATCCTTTTTAGGGCACTATAGGGTCCTACCCGGCCAAATCGCGCCGAACGCCCATCGTATCATCGCCTGTTTTCCTCAAATATGCGCTCGTCATGGCGTTCCTTGCACCATGGAGCTTTTTAACTTTATCTTTGCCGTTCGTCATATCCCCGTAAAACATGGGGGGGGATTCCTCATGGCCCAGTCACGCGGGCATTTCTGCTCAATCCCCGACCTCCCGGACAACAACAGGGGATGGAAGAACCGCATCGTGTCGGTAAAGTACCCGTGGAGGTTGCCCGTCCCTCGGGCTTGGTCCGACCACTACACGAAGCATAAATACCCCGCGGCTTCCCGAGCTTTGAAGAATGCAGTCGTCAAGATCTCGGCGGAGGCCTACGAGTACTGGGTCTTCCGGTCTCCCGAAAGCGTTGCGGCTGCCGACCTGGAGCCTCCGGACTATAGTCAATCCGAGAAGTATGTTCCCAAGAAGATGTCCGGTTCGAGCAGCGCGACTCCAACTACTGAGCCCGCGAAGCAAGGTCGGGTTAATTTTGGGTCGGGGTTGGTCTGGTATGTCTGGAAAAGGTGCCTAATTACAGCTTGCTTTTACTTTGTTTTGTGTAGGGATGGTTCTTGAGCGGAGTTTTGCGCCGGCCTCTACTGGTCCTAAGAAGCCGCGTCCAAAGGTGACTTTGGGAGGGAGCAAAGCGCCCCTTCCGGTCGAGGCCACAACTGCACAAGGGGCGGTGCCGACCATACCGGCAGGTTCGACCGGAACCACTCCCGCAGTGGACCTCCAGGTCGCCCGTCCCACGACTCGGCGCGGGAAGGAAAAGTCGACGGACCAGGAGGTCGAGGAGATCCCGCCCCTGAAGAGGCAGAAACGTTCGGCAGCTCGCGGGTCGACTCCCGTTCTCGATGCGCTACGAGAGGGCGGGGAGCACACGGCGAGCTTCATAGACAGGGTTCGCGCCGTGATCCCGACCCGAGAGGCCATCCGGGATCTAGAGACCGACCAAGTCGGGGAGATGATCGCTCAGAGCGTCATATGGGTAAGCCCCCCTGAGACTCTCACATTCTATGGGTAAGAGCAATCGTCTGAACTCTTTCTTATCTTCGCAGCTCTCGCACATGACGAACGATCTCTTTTGCCGTGCCAAGGCGGCGGAGAATGTGGTCCGTAAGGACGTCGCCCCTTTGAAGGAGAGCCTAGCAGCGAAGGATAAGGAGCTGACCGAGAAGGTACAGGCACTGGAGGCTCGGATCGCGAGCGCGGAGCAAGAGGTTGAGGCGGCCAAACGGGAGACCGCCGAGATGAACGAGAAGATGTCAAGTTACGCCAACCTCTCCGGGTTTCTGTGCCGCGACCCCCGGGAAGCCGAGGCCTTCTTCCGGGCGTTCATTCACAAGGAGGTCGGGGAGGAGCTTGCCTGGCGTTACGGGGAGTGGGCTTACGCCAAGGGCCGGTATGAAATGCAGCAGGCCGTGCGAGAAGCCCTCGAGGAATCCTTAGACGAGAAGGATTTTGCTGCCGTTATGGGCGTGATGCCCGACCCGGCGCCGGCCCCCGGACCCATGCCTTATGCCGACCCCGCGCCTGGAGATGAGGCCCCTGCGCCAGCCAAGCCTTGAAGGCTTAATGCTTTTGTTTTAGTTTCCCAAAGCTCGACCTGGGTTGTGTCGTGCACTTTTTGCTTGCGGTGAACACTGAACCGTGCATGGAATATTACTTCTCGTTTTGTTATGGTTTTTTCGCGTGCCCCTTTGATTTCACCACTTATTTTATTTAGACTGTTGCTGTTTGTTGTTTTAGGCCGGTCCTCAGTAACGGGCGGTTTGGCCGAACCAGCCCGAACTGAGGTCCGTCGGTCTTGCGTTGATTCGAGTTTGGGGCGTAGGTCTTTTCGACCTCGCTGACCCCTGACTCGCCGGAGCCCATGGTAGGCACAGGTCTTTTCGACCTCGGGCGGAGTCGTATTTGCTTGGGCCTATGGCAGGCAAGGTCTTATCGACCTAAAAGCGTGATTACGCCTTGCTCGGACTTGCGAATAGTCTTAGACAAACGGCCGAGGTCTTCTCGACCCTCGTGCCATCATAAACAAGTTCGCAATAGTCTTACATCAGCAAGTACACCTTAGTGATAATACAGGACTAAATTCTCCGAGCTCCATATGCGATCCACGTCTTTGCCCGTGGTGGTCTTCAGTCGGCAGGTCCCTGGCCGAATGACGGTCGCTATCACGTAGGGCCCTTCCCACGATTGGGCCAACTTGCCTCCTTCCTGCGGCTTGCTCGCCTCCCTCTTTCGGAGGACGTAATCTCCCACCTGGAAGTACCGGGGCCGAGTACGAGAGTTGTGGTAGGTCTTGACCCTTTGCTGGTAGCTCGCAATCCTTTGGGCCGCCAAATGCCTTCGTTCATCTAGGAGGTCCAGATCGGTGGCCATCAAGCTCTCATTCTCGACCAGGTCGAGCTCCTTCTCCCTTCTGGTCGGGATCCATGCCTCGATTGGGAGCCTAGCCTCGGCGCCGTACACCAATGCGAACGGAGTCTCGCCGGTCGCTTCCCTCGGCGTGGTCCGGTATGCCCAGAGTATATACGGCAACTCCTCCACCCAGCTCCGACCTGCAGAGTCGAGCTTTCTCTTCAAGCCGCTCAGGATAGTTCTGTTAGCATTCTCGACCTGTCTGTTCCCTTGCGGGTACGCGACGGAGGTTCTCGTCGACCTTGTCCCGATGGTTGCTAGGAAATTTTGGAATGACTTGCTCTCGAACTAGCGTCCGTTATCGGTGACGACCTGCACCGGTACTCCGAAGCGCGATACGACGTTTCGCCACAAGAACCGTTCACACTGCTGCGAGGTGATGATGGCGAGTGGCTCCGCCTCTACCCATTTTGAAAAGTAGTCGACAGCGACTATGATGAATTTCTTCCGACCAGCGATCTCGGGGAAGGGTCCCAGGATGTCTACCCCCCATCTAGCGAACGGTATCGCGGAGCTGAAGGGCTTGTAGAACGTCGCCGGTCGGCCCGGGAGCCTTGCAAAACGTTGGCAGGATTCGCATTTCTTAGTGAGGGCCTCGCAGTCGATCTGGATGGACGGCCAGTAGTACCCTATAAGCATGATTCGCCTCGCAAGTGACCGGCCCCCCTGATGAGCCGAGCATATACCCGAATGCAGTTCGGTCATGACTATATCCGCTTCAAAGGAGCTGAGGCATCTCATCAGCGGTCCACCGTACGAGCGCCGGTACAACTTCCCTTCGAACACCTCAAACCTCGGGGCTCGTAGCTTTACCTTACGAGCTCGGGCGTCATCTTCTGGGAGCGCTCCGGATTGTAGGAAGTTCATTATATCCGTGATCCAGTGATCAGCCTCTAGGACGGGCACGACCTGCTCTAGGTCGATTCGTGCCACGGGAACTTCCTCGATCTTAGCGATCCGCGATATGTGCTCGGGCGCTTGGTGAACAAGTTTTGAGAGGATATCCGCGTCAGCGTTCTTGGCTCGGGGAATGTGCTTGATAGTGTGGGCGTCGAAGGTCGCGAGTTCTCGTACGACCTGGTCCCGATACCGGATCAACCGGTCCCCCTTGGCCTCATACGTCCCCAAGACCTGCCCGACCACCACGGCGGAGTCAGTGGAAATATCGACCGCCGTGGCGCCTAGGGCTTTTAGTCGGTCGATGCCGCCTAGGAGAGCCTCGTACTCTGCCTCGTTATTGGTCGGTGCAAAACGTAAGAGTAACGCGTAGTAGATTTTGAAGCCCTCCGGGCTCGTTATGACTACTCCTCCACCCGCCCCCTTTTTGCTGCTTGAACCATCTGTTGAAAGCTCCCATGATCGGCCCCGCTCCGCGGGACTTGCGTTCTCGGGGTGCTCCCGGGCTGTACACTCAACCACAAAATCTGCAAGGGCCTGGCCTTTTATCGCCGGTCTTGGGCAATACTCGATGGCGAACTGCGTGAGCATCATGGCCCATTTGATCATGCGGCCGGAGGAGCTGGACGTACGCAGGATTGCTCCGATGGGGTGATCGGTTAATACCCTAATGACTCGGCCTTGGAAGTAGGGGGTTAGCTTTTTGGCCGCGAGGTACAGGGCGTAGACGACCTTCTCGATTGGTGCGTATCGCAGCTCGGGGCCCTGAAGCGCATGGCTCACGTAATAAACGGGGCGCTGAACGCCCGCGGGACCAGTTTGGCATAGGGCGGCACTTACCGCTCTGTTTGCAACCGCTAGGTACACGTCCAAGGGTTCCCCGGCCTCCGGCTTCACCAGCACGATTGGAGACATCAGGTACTCTTTGAGGCTTTCGAAAGCAGCTCGGCACTCATCGTCCCATGCGAATGCGTTGGCTTTCTTCAAGACTTGAAAGAACGGTAAAGCGCGCTCGGCTAGCTTGGACAGGAATCGACTGAGCGCGGCCAACCGACCTGTCAGCCGTTGAACTTCCCGGACTGTGGCGGGGGGTTGCATGTCAAGGATTGCCCTTATCTTTGCGGGATTTGGCTCTATCCCCTTCTTAGTCATCATAAACCCTAAGAACTTGCCGGTCTGAACAGCGAACGTACACTTCTTGGGGTTCAGCCTCATGTTGTGGCGTCGCATGATCTCGAAACAAGCCCGAAGGTCACGGCAATGGTCGGCTCGGTCCGAGCTCTTCACCAGCATGTCGTCGATGTACGCTTCCATCGTGGTGCCCAGGAGTTCCTCGAACAACATATTTATCATCCGTTGATAAGTCGCCCCGGCGTTCCTTAAACCGAACGGCATGACCTGGTAACAGAAGAGGCCCTCGGGGGTGACGAATGCGGTCTTGTCCTCGTCCTCCTCGGCCATTTTGATCTGATGGTACCCCTTGAATGCGTCCATAAAGCTCATCAGGTCGGCTCCCACAGTCTCATCCACCATTTGATGAATGCTCGGCAGGGGATACAGATCAAGGGGGCACGCTTTGTTCAAATCCGTGTAATCGACGCACATGCGCTAGGTCGGGGGCTTTGGGACTAACACCACGTTGACGACCCATTCGGGGTAGGCTACCGGTCGGACGTGGCCTATGGCTTCCAACGTTCGTACTTCCTGCCGGACAAACTCCCTGCGATCGGTTGACAGGTGTCGAGCTCTCTGTTTGACCGGTCTTGCGTTGGGGTCTACAGCCAGCCGATGGCAAATCACGTGGCGATCGATCCCGGGCATCTCCTGTGGGCACCACGCGAAGATATCGGCATACTGTTGGAGGGTGGCGATGACGGCCGCCCTTAGGTCGGCGTCCAGCACGGTGCCAATGCGGACAGTCCGGTCGGGGTGCAGGGCGATCTCCTCCGTTTCCTCCGACGGCTCAGGTTGTTCCTTTTTGTCTTCATCCTTCCTCTTGGAGATGGTGTTGACTCGGGACGAGCCAGCGTCGTGCTTCTGCACCGCCTTCACGTAGCACTTCCGGGCGGATCGTACGTCTCCACAGAGGACCCCCACCCCTTCGGGTGTATGAAACTTCATGCAGAGGTGCGGCATCGAGATCACCGCTCCGAGCTGGGCGATACCCGGTCGTCCCAGTATTATGTTGTGGACGCAAGCAAGGTTTACCAGCACAAAGTCCATCTCGACCTTGCGCACGCCCGGGAAAGTTCCGACCTCGACCGGGAGCCGAACGGTTCCTTCGGGCTGGATGGTGTCGCCCGTGAATCCGGAAAGCGGGGTACGAACAGGCGTCATGGCGATTGGGTCGAGGTTCAGCTTCTTGAAAACGTCGTAGTACAGCACGTTCACGCTACTACCGGTGTCGACCATGACGCGCTGGACGTCAACTCCCATAACGTCTAAGGTGACCACCAAAGCTTCCGTGCCATGGTCGGGCTGCGACGGAAGGTCATCTTCGGTGAATGCTATAGGGTCCGCCCGGAGTCGCTTCGCGCGGGGTTCCGTTTCCACAAGGCCGACATGCAACTCACGGGACCATTGTCGGCGTTCTTCGGGATCATCGCCCCCTTCGGGGCCTCCAAAAATGACATGGATCACTTGCTTCGCGCTCGCCGAAGGCGGCGGCTCTTCTCGGTCATCCTTGTCGTCCTGATGACCTCGGCTCTTCCGGTCCTTCCCAGACCTTCGAAACATCTTCTTCCACGATCTCTTGCCCTTCTCTTTCTGGACGAACTGTGACAGCTCGCCGGACCTCAAAAGTTCCTCCACCACCCTTTTCAGGCTAGAACAATCTTCCGTGCTGTGGCCCCTGTTCCGGTGGTATGCGCAGTACTTTGATTTGTCCTCCCCGTCCCGACCGGGCTCTGGTAATCGAATAAGATTGCATGACTGCGCATAATCCAGGACTTCCGCCACCGGGCGCGTTAGCTGGGCGAAGGTCGGCGCTTTATCTCGGCTTGGCCCATCCCTAGGTTTAGGGGGTCGGTCGCTGTTTCTTCGATCGTTTCGGCTCGGGCCGGCCTCCTGTCGACGCTTCGCCGCGTTCGCCTCCCCCGCATTCGCGTGCGCAGCCACTCGGCGCAACGCCTCTTCATAGGACAGGGGAGGGCGGAGGATGAAGTCCTGATACAAGGGTCCCGCTCGTAACGACGAATGGAGGACATTTTTGGCGGTCCGGTCGTCCATGGGCTCTACCTCCCCAACCGCGTCCTTACACTTGACGAGGAAGTCGGCCAGGGTTTCACCCTCATCCTGCTTTGCGATCTCCAAGTAGGTAAAATGTCGGCGGACGGCCTTCGAGGTGGCGAAGCGTTGGATGAATCGCCTCGCTAACTCCGCGAACCTGTCAATAGATCCAGCCTCCAGAGACTTGAACCATTCAATCGCGCGGCCTTCCAGAGTGGAGTAGAACGCCCGGCAGATTACCGCATCCGAGACCCCCATCATTAGCATATTCCCATAATATGCGTTGATGTGTTCCTTTGGGTCAGTCTTTCCGCTATATCCCTTGTTCCCTGGAATTCGGAGGTCGATCGAGTACGGGTGGTTCATAACTTCCTCCGTGAAGGGGGTCGTGAGCAGGGCGGTGGCGTCGTTGCTCGATCGAGTCGGTTGTTCGTTCTTCCACCGATCAAATTCCCGTCTGACCTGCTCCATGAGGCCTCGAGGCAAGGCACTGCCACCGTGTCCCGTTCAGCTGCGGGGTCGGCCCGAGCGGGAGCTGCTGCTCTCCGAATCTCCACGGTAACTAGAAACAGGTCCGTCCACGGAGCGACGCCCTTCCTCTCGCACCCCCAACCGTTCGCGGGGAGTGCCTTGCCACCATGGGTAATTCAGGTCGGGGACTCCCATGGGGTGTAACGGGTACTGGTACGTCACCGACCCGGTGGCTTGAGGATACACCGGGACCTCGTAGATTACGTTAACCGGATCCTGCGATGGTGGCTCCACGGGATGTGTCCTGTCCGACCCCATGCGGGCGTTCAGATGGGATCGGAGGTCTTGGTCGTCAGCTTCAGGATCAGCGGCATACTCCATCTCCTGATTCTCCTGTTCGTTGAAAAAATCCAGATACGGATACATGGTTAAGGGGAGGTCGTCTCTGCTACACGGCTTAGCAATCGGCTCCCCACGGACGGCGCCAAAATGATGTAGTAAATATTGGAGGGAGACGCGTATAAAAGGAGGGTGATCTTATTGTATGGCTCGGAGGGTAAGAACACCAGCTCGGGCTCGCGTAAAGGCCGGGAATCAGTTGACGAGTTGTGTATGGTTAGGTAAAAGTCCTCTCTCTTCCATAAATGCGGGTATTTATAGGGAGACTACCGAGCGGGGCCTCCGGCCCTCCGGCATGGAGCACACGTGGGGCGCATGCACTGTCGACCGCCTTCAGCACCCTACAGCCGTACACGTGTCGCTTAGTCAAAAGGTTTGGGAAGCCCTAGGTCGGGCAGTGTGATGTGATCGGGCGGTGAAACTAAGGTCGGGTGAGGATCCTCAGGTCGGGACGTAACACTGAGGTCGGTGAAGACGCTCTGGCGACCGTATCTACGTGTACGAGTGCGTATTGCCCCATCATATATATATATATATATATACACACACACACTGTTATTTAGATCACAACACTTTATTTTTTATAAAAATATTTTTTTTTAGTAATATTGCGCAACATTGTTCATCTACACTATTTGTTTGTATTTATAGATGAGGAATACAATTAACTACAAAAATGGGAATCAATTGAATGAACAAAAATGTTGAGTTGTGTGTATTGGACATTATGAATTATTATTCTGTACAGAAGAAAACTAGGGAGACAATCCCATAAACATTACTACACTGCCTTGGAGCTGCTGCTTCTTTTTCCTCCGCAATGCCTCGCGGCTTTCAATTTTCTATTCTTCCTTCCTGCCTCTATGGTCGAAGACAAGTGATGATTTTCTTGAATTTTTGGCTGCTTCAAATGGAGTGATGATTTTCTTGAATTTTTGGCTGCTTCAAATGGCGTATAAAACTTGTATTCTCCTTAGGATAATCTCATAACATTTTATAGTAATATTAGACAAGTGATGATCTTCTTGAATTTTTGGCTGCTTCAAATGGCGTATAGAACTTGTATTCTCCTTAGGATAATCTCATAACATTTTATAGTAATATTAGAACTACTGAATATTGATCATTTGTTGCAGGAAGACTCCTTGAAATAAGGAGATACACACATCTCAAACTAACTTCTTGAAGACTTCATAATCTCTTCTTCTAAATATTATTAAATGTACTTTAAAAAATTTTGTTATTTATATTATTATTTTATTTCATAATTTTTAGATCATTTTATTAATATTGTAATTGCTATACAATAATATTATATAAAATTCTTATGTAATAATAATAATAATAATAATAATAATAATAATAATAATAATAATAATAATAATAATAATAATAATAATAATAATAATAATAATTTTGTACATGGGCATTTATGTCTTTTAAATATATATTCAATTTCTATTCCTTTAACTAACCAAACGTGGTAATACAATTCCCAAGTTTATTCCTTCCGCGAACCAAACGCTAGAATACAATTTCTATTCTATTCCTTACTTATTCTATTCCTTATGCAATAGTAATGCTATTCCCTTAAAATTCATTCTGTGAACCAAACGTGCTGTTAGAGTATTGTACGTAAATTTATGTATGATTTTTCAAAAGGAACGTGTAAATAAGAAAATTATATTAAACAATTATGTTAATAAATATATTTTTTTAGTACATTAATTTCGAAGTTAGTAGTACATAGAATTAATTCCTTAATTATAATAATATTATGCCTTAGTTAAAATATATGTGTAGAATTATAAATTTGTATAATTTTTCAAAAGGAAAGTGTAAGTAAAACAATTATATCAGATAATTATGTATGTTAATGAATAATTATTATTTTTGTACATTAATTTTGGCCAGTTAGTACATAGAATTAATCCTTTATATATATATATATATATATATATATATATATATATATATATATTATAAAAATGATTTAGATTAAAATGAATATTTAGTTTGTTTTGCTGAGAATCATCTCCGAAAATAATAAGTGAAAATTTTTCCAAAATAAAATAACAAAGGAGTTCCCCCATTAACTTGTTACAAAAGTAGAGATGACACTACAAATACATACTACGATCCACTTGTCTTATTACAAAATAAATTACGGAAATCGACCAAATTAAATAATTAATCAATAATATTTCATGGCACGAACTACGTACACAACAAAGTCATTGAAATAATTTTAAGATTATTTTTCAATGTAAATTAAACCTAGACTTGTCTTTTACTTTAAGCTTTCTTGCCACTGAATTTCGCATCACTCCCAATTGCAAGGGTTACATGTGCAGTTGTCCTCGCACTTGCAGCCATTCTCAGTTGCATCCTACACTATCACAAATCCTCCAACTCGTTGCAAAACACAAAAAAAAAAAATTAATTAACTACTAAAATCCTTAACTCCACTGATATAGTAAATACTGGAGGGAGACGCGTATAAAAGGAGGGTGATCTTATTGTATAGCTCGGAGGGTAAGAACACCAGCTCGGGCTCGCGTAAAGGCCGGGAATCAGTTGACGGGTTGTGTATGGTTAGGTAAAAGTCCTCTCTCTTCCATAAATGCGGGTATTTATAGGGGGACTACCGAGCGGGGCCTCCGGCCCTCCGGCATGGAGCACACGTGGGGCGCATGCACTGTCGACCGCCTTCAGCACCCTACAGCCGTACACGTGTCGCTTAGTCAAAAGGTTTGGGAAGCCCTAGGTCGGGCAGTGTGATGTGATCGGGCGGTGAAACTAAGGTCGGGTGAGGATCCTCAGGTCGGGACGTAACACTGAGGTCGGTGAAGACGCTCTGGCGACCGTATCTACGTGTACGAGTGCGTATTGCCCCATCATCCACAAATTTTTTAAAACTCCAGATCTATCGAATCCCAAAATAAATTTAATTTCAATTTTCACTTTATCATTGGATCACCAAAAAAACAAATGAAGTCATTATAAATAAGGCAAAATGACACATGGATCGAAGAAGAGGAAAATGATGAAAAATGAGGAGGATAAGAATATGAATGGGATCATTCAAAAAAGCGAGTGAGAACACATAGATTGAAGAAGAGGAAAATGAAGAATTATGCATGATTGGGATCACCTAAAAAAGTGAATGAAATCATGATAAAGAAGACAAAATAACACACAGATCAAAAAATAAGAAAATGAACGGAAAATGAAGAAGAGGAGAATGAAGAATTATGATTTCTTAAGTCACTAATCTATTGTATTTATAGGTGGAAAAAATATGATAAATTTGTATGATTTTTCAAAAGGAAAGTGTAATAATTTATTCCTCAATAGTGTGAGGTTTTTTGAAAAGTTTTTGTAGGTATGATTATGAAAGAGAAAATGGGATAGATGAAAAAAAAAAAGAAAAAAAAAATCATCAAAATCTGTAAAGAAAAAATAATAAAATAAAATTTAAAAAAAAATTAGATTTACCCGTTTACGCGCCCAAGCGGGTGAGTAAATTGCGCGAGATTTGTGCCTCACGCGTAGTGCAGCGCAACTCTCCTCCTCAGTGGTGGGCCCCACATTTCTAAAAAAAAAAACCCAAATTAATTAGCAGGGAGACCTTTTGCTTGCTCTTGGCAAATTATTGTGTGGGGTTGTGGACCATGGTCCACAGAGTGCTGCGCGTACCATAACAAAAACTATATTTTTAATATACCAAATGTACATTATTTGTGTACTAAATGTACACTATACAATATATAAAATATAATATACATTCAGTACACAAATAATGTACATCTCCTGAATACAATGTATATTTTTAATATACTAAAAGTACAATATTTCTATACTGAATGTACATTATTTGATAGTATGGTCCACTTGCTTTCTCTTTCTTTACTATCTCTCTTCCATGGTGTCAAAATGTTTCTCAAAAATCATGATAAATGCACTATTGGGGAAGCCCTTAAGGTCCTACATAACACTTTTATCCAATAATGTTGATATTACTAAATTGTCCCTAAGTTTGGGCGGGACATAATTGTATAATAGTGTTATTTAGGACCTTAAGGACAATTTACTAAATTGATATTACACTTCTGTTATTAACTTATTATATTGGAAAAAGTGTCAAATAGACCATTGAACTTATCGCTTTTGTGCAATTGGGCCATTGAACTTAAAAAGTGTACAATTCAACCATCAAAGAAGCAAAATTTGTGCAATTGGACCATTTTTACAAAACTTTTCTGGTAAAATCCAATTATATTACTAACATATATGTATTAAGAGTGTCATTTTCTTCTACCATACTAGTTGGGAGTCAATATTGAAATGTTTTTAACTCAAATTGAATTAAAAATTTTTGTAAAAATGGTCCAATTGCACAAATTTTGCTTGTTTGATGGTTGAATTGCACACATTTTAAGTTCAATGACCCAATTGCACAAAAGCGATAAGTTCAGTGGCCTAGTTGACACTTTTTCCTATTATATTATATATAGATAGATATATAGATATATATAGATAGATAGACAGACATTGATATAGATATAGATATAGATATTAGTTAGGATTATTTTTGCAAGATTATAAATTCCATTGTTTTCAAATTATATATATATATATATATATATATATATATATATATATATATATATATATATATATATATATATAATTTTTTTGTAAAATTGACTTATTCGCCCATCATGCTTAAGTGAATTATTGGTGACAGTAAAGACAAAAGGAAAGAGCTAAGAAATGTATGCATAGTTATCGAAAGCAACCTTGTTTTAAAAAAAGAAAAAAAAGGTTATCTAAAAGATTCAAATATATCTATACACCTGCTACTATATAGTATTAAATTTAATCATATCACAATTGTATACACGTAGAAAATACATGCAAAGACAAATGTGGGCGACGAAATTACTATACTCCAATTGATATAGCTTCAATTTACATAAATCAAATATTTGTGGTCACTCATGAAGAAAAAAAAAACTAAAATTTGAGATGACATCAATCAAAGATCAACCCACAACTTCAAGAAATTTGGCCAAGTGTTTGGGGTATGGGAAGTGTGGGCAAGACTATTCTTGTCAAAAATTTTAATAAGAGTTTATTATCAAAATGGGCCTCGACTATTGTGGAATTACCAATTTGGTCCTCAACAATTTTTCGTGCCCAATTAAGTTCCTCGACTTTGAAAATTTTAACCAATTTGGTCCTACGTTTATTTTGCCGTTAAACATCCGTTAAATCGGAACCAAATTGGTAATTATGCTATAGTCAAGGGACTAAATTGGTAATTAACTTTTCACGGAAATGTCCCCTTGACTATAGCAAAATTACCAATTTGGTCCCGATTTAACGGATGTTTAACGGCAAAAGAAACAGAAGACTAAAATGGTTAAATTTTTCAAAGTCGAGGGACTTTATTGGGCAAGAAAAATTATCGAGGACCAGATTGGTAATTTCGTAATAGTCGAGGGACCATTTCGGTAATAAACTCTTTTAATAATCAGCTCACCAGTGATCCAGCACATCAAGTCATCAAACATTCAATATCGTAATATGGGTTACCGTATCTCAAAATGAAAGATCAATAATTGCACAAAAACCCCGAGTTGTTTTCTATTGACTCTGTTACAATGTAGTAGAGCTAAAAGAGCCAATATTGCCTCCTCATCCATTGAGGCTCGAACCCACCCCCTCCCATGTGGGGGTGCAACCGGATGCCACTAAACCACAAAATCTTTGGCTAAGTTAATTAATATTCTTGCTCCTATCAAGTTTATATTTAATTATCTCACAGCTGTGTACAGGTAGGAAAATACAAGCATGGACAAATGTGGATGACATCAGGTCAACTACTAGATCAGAGATTCAAATGGGTGGGAGTTTTTAGGTAAAATAACAATTTTAAGTGGTTATTAATTTTGTGATATAAATATATGTGGGATCCACTTCCAAAACGGTGGTTTGGGCCAAAACGATGGTTTTGGCCACCGTTTGTTAGACGTTAAAAACAAGGATACAAATGTAATTTCCCTTGTTTTTCTTCTCTGATGTCCCTTTTCATCAAATTACATACTCCGTATCTAATTTCCCTTGACGCTCGCATTTTCACAAGCATTTGCTTTGCAAATGACAAGAGAGTTAATGAATCTGTTTCGAGGAGGGTTTTGTTGTTGACGACTGCTGGCGGTGCACAAGGGTACTGCCGGTGTGCAGGGGTGCTGGCGGAAATTCCATCGATGACTACTGGCGGTGCGCAGGGGACTAGGGCTAGCAACCCACCAATGGCACTGTGCTGGTGGATTCGGGTAAGCGTCAATAGACAGGAAAGACATCAAGATCTACAATTTCTGACTGCTCCGACCACGACACCATGGACCAAAGCCTGGGACACTACTCCGCCGCCGATATGACCATCAAGCTCTAGCGGGCACGAGCTCATCTTCAACAACTACAAAACCATCATGGCCAGACCTCAGCCCGAATCCGGCATCGGAAAGCTCCGCAAAATTCTTTCCATTCAAATGGCAAGAAGTACCTTTTGAGTGGTCAAATGCATTGTCTTCTATTAAACTTGAATGTCAGTCTTGGGTCTGATAGAGTGATAGTCATTCTAGCTATTAGTAAATTGGTGTCAGCATTTGTCCTTTCCAATATGCGTGCTTCTAAAAAAAGGTCAGCTAATTTCGTTACAACCAACCGAGTACCATTGCAAATGCCAAGAGTGTGGTCAATATTTCTCATTAACATCACAGATGACCCAACCTTTAAGGTTAATGAATGATTTCAAAGTATATAATATTTAACAAATGATGTAAATGTCTTTCGATGTAATTTTAGTCTTTACTAAAAAAATTTCAGTTGATTAATAATTATACACAAAATTAGCATTATTAATTTATTATAGACATTAAAAAAAGCAATCAAAAAGTAATATTTAATTTGAAATAGTTAAATAAGATATTTTTAATCAACATTGCAAAATAAAATTTAGTGTGCCAAATATTCATTCACATTAATAACGATTCAATATTGATATTAATGTTTATTAATAAGACTATTACAATTTATTTTATGATATTAATATTTATTAATAAGATCATTATAATTTCTTTTGCATTACAAAAACTATTCCAACATGGGTGACATGTTTACTATTTTAAATTAACACTCAAAGAGTATTTTTTTTAAGAAACCAATATAATACCACAATTAGTTCATTGAAGTTATTTTAGAACTTCATTTTTTTAGTTTTTATTTTTCTATTGCAAATAAACTTTAGTCATTACAAACTCTCAATAACTTCATGAAACTTAGTGTGAAATATTACACACACACACACACACACACACACACACACACACACATATATATATATATAGGGTTGCACTCTCATGCGTACTCCCGCTCAGGAGAGAACTGCGGACAAATCACAGCCGTTCATGTGTCCAGATCAACGAATCAGAAGCAATTTTTAAAAAATGACGCGGTGGCATTTTCATAAATAACTGGAACTTTGGTGCACCTAGTTTCACTTACAAGTGCACCGAGTTTCACTTACAAGTTCACCTATTTTCGAACCTATTTTCAATTACAAGTGCGAGTAATTTACCTTGTTAATATTCGCAAATATTTTCCCTTACAAATGCAATTAATTTACGTTGTTAATATTCATGCACCTGGTGCAACCAAGGTACACCTAATTATAACATTAGGAGCACCTAGTTATAACATTAGGTGCACTTAGTATTGATGCTCAGTGTACAATTCACTTGCACCTGTAATACATTTTATTTGTCTCTGCAATACATTTTACTTGCACTTGTGCGAGTAATTTACTTTGTTAACATTCATGAACCTGGGTGCAACCTATGTTCACCAAGTTATAACATTAGGTGCACCTAGTTATAAGATTAGGTGCACTTATTATTGATGCCCATTGTACAATTTACTTGCACTTGTAATACATTTTACTTGCACGCGTGCACATATTTTCACTTACAGGTGCAAGTAATTTACCTTATTAACATTTATGCACCTCGGTGCACCTATGTGTACCTAGTTATAACATCATGTGCACCTAGTTATAACGTTATGTGCAACTACATTCCGGACACGTGGCGTGCTGTGATTCGTCCGCAGTTCTCTCCTGGGCGGCCAGTACGCACCTGAACGCGATCCTATATATATATATATATATATATATATATATATATATATATATATATATATATATATATATATATATATATAAATACATATACATATATTCATATACATACATATACATATACATATATATACATACATATACATATACATATATATACATACATATAAATATGTGTATATACAAAATGGTGCGATCCTATATATATATATGAGTTTATTACCGAAATGGTCTCTCGACTATTACGAAATTACCAATTTGGCCCTCGACAACTTTTCTAGGCCAATTAAGTCATCGACTTTGAAAAATTTAAACCATTTTGGTCCTCCGTTTATTATACCTCCGTTTGATATCCGTTAAATCGGGACCAAATTGGTAATTTCATTATAGTCAATGGACCATTTCAGGTAAAAATTAATTACCGAAATTGTCCCTTGACTATAGCTAAATTACCAATTTGGTCCCAATTTAACGGTTGTTTAACACCAAAATAAACGGAGGGCCAAATAGGTTAAATTTTTCAAAGTTGAGGACCATACAGAGGACATACAGTGAACATTATTCCTTAATAAACGGAGGACATACAGTGAACATTGTTCCTCCTTCCAGTGCACATTGTTATACCGTACAGTGCACATTGTTTCTTCTTCCAATCCACATTCTTATACCATACAGTGCACATTGTTGTGCCTTACAGTGTACATTGTTATGCCTTCCAGAGCATTTTTTTTTAAATTGTAGATGACGAACTTTTTTAAAAAGATTAATTAATCTTGATCACTAAGCTAATTACTAATTTGAGTTGAATATTATTTGTTTGTTTATTATTTATGGTTGTTTATGATTTGTGTTGAAGATCATATATTAAATTTATTTTTTTCAATAATTGTTTCATATCTTTGTGTCTCAAGTACGCATTTTTTGCCTTCCAGTGCATATTGTCCCTTCTTCCATCGCACATTGTTGAAGTTCGTAGGTGGCAAATTTTTTCTTTGATCTAGGACTAAGATTCTATCTCACTTCTCACTTGCGACTTTTTTCTCACCCGAACCCCTTTGTGTGTGTGTGTGTGTGTGTGTGTGT